>JALXJV020000014.1:30429397-30448808 GCA_024633595.2 Lepomis macrochirus
TGCCGCTTTTTTGCAATATATAATACACCTTACTCAAATAAACCCAAAATGAGTAAAAAAAATATTACTGATAAGGCCTTGGATCATATCGATTTCTTCTGTTTGCCCATTATTTACTGTACAATCACCTCTACCCCTACGTATACACAAATAAAATGTGCCTTAAGCCCTTTGTTCTGTTTCATTACACTAAAATATCAAACGGCATAGTTCAGCGCCATAGCGTTATATTCGAGGATTTGGGAGTCTTATTTGCGTTGTTAACCACGCCACACCGTATCCTCCAACGCCAGCAGGAGGTGGTGGTAGTGACATTGCCTGCCATGAGTTATAAGAATATCCACTGCAGTACCTAGGGTCATTTGTAGGAGACAAATACTTCTGCTTCTGCTGGACCACTGGACTCTTCTTTGTCTAAACATTTCTGTACAAGTGTGTATATAGTTTACTGCTGAATACTTTATCACTGTTTGTTTTAAATTTAAATAAATATGAGCCTGCTAATTGTGTTTGTAGTAATATGTTACACTTTCCTGTCAGAGCTGTAAAAGAAAGCTTTGTACATGAAAAACAGAGAAAATCTGTATTCTATAATACAGACATTCTATAATTCTGTAATACTGCATTTCAACTAAGTTATAAAATCCTGCAAGAAAAAAAGAGAAAGATGAAATTTTGTGCGAAGTATACACATACTGACAGGACAAGGCATTAGGTACACAGTATACTTATTATCGTGCCTTGCACATTGTCTTTTTGTGTTTTACCCAAATCTAGAGTGGTTCTCTATTTTTTTTCACATCAACCTAAATGTCACAACTGACAGAAATCTAAAACATCTTTTAAAACCCATGACCAAAATAGTCATACAATCTGTCATTGTGTTTCTTATGCATGGAAATAAGGTGAAAACTATTTATTCTCCTTTTAGCTGGAATACATGAGCGTACATGATGCAAGAGTGCTGAGAAATTCTTCCTTTACAATCTGGCTTAGAACAACGAGCCATTTCAACTGGTGAATATCGACCACAGTGATCTCTATCTCTCATGAATGTTTAGGTTGCAATGTTGCCAGAGCACAAAGTCACATATAAACTATTACATTTAGCAGCAATGATATGGCAGGAAGTAGGAGAGTTTCTGTGTCTGACTTAGCTCTCGCACACATTGGAGCAGGTTTTTAGTCTTTATTCTATTGCTACTGTGGAATGAAGTTGGTTCAATACAAACTAGGCCTATGTTGTGTGTGTGTGTGTATATAAATATTTATATATAAATGACCAAACTATAAACTATTAAAAAATTAAAAGTAGCTTAGATGTAACTAAGCTACTTTTGCCACGTTGCTGTAGCTTAGCTTGCTACATTTAACAGGGGTGTAGCTTCTGTGTAGTGAAGCTTCATTTAATGTCGAGTAGCTAGTAGCTTAGCTCACTACATTTTCCAAGTAGCTTGCCCAACACTGGTGTTCACATACTTTTGGCCTAATAGTTTAAATACAGTTACTCAAGAAATAAAAATGGGAAACTATGTAAGCCTTTTGATCAAGTAATTTGTTGTGATACAAAAATAAATTTTTCCTTTTGTTCTGGTTCAGTGGGAGTTTAGGAGTCTTTTGTGTTGATACAAAACTTTTTTGTTAAATAGTCAATTCCTTGTTTGTTCCATAAAATGTCACAAAGGGAAAAATGTCCAACCAAGTTTGCCAGAGCCCAAGGTGACGTCTTCAAACATTTTATTTGTTTAGCATTAAATCTTCTAATCTTGACCAACAAGACATAAACATTAGGCTTATGTATGAAAAGGTCGTATAAACAGGTGAGACAGATTGCTGAACAGCATTATGCGTTTATTGCTTTAAGACAGATGAAATCTGATTTATCAGTATATCTTCCAGCAGTGATGTCATCGACGCTTGACATCCTGCTGGAAATCATCAGAGGGGAAGTGACATCCTCATGGCAGATGTGTCGGCATGTCAGCACATGGAGAGGATCGTTATGGTTTCCTGGCACAAATGGAAGGTCTCATCAGATCACACTTTGCGTCGTTGATATAATCTAGTCCTGTAGACAGAGGTTAAAAATAACATTAAAATCACTTTAGAGGCCTTTTCTTCCCATGTTGGGCTGCTTTTTCTTGAGTGATCTAAAACACAATAATAGTAAAAATGTAAGTTTGCATCATTCTCTGATCTAAAAGATCCTTTTTCTGTCTTGAACACCAAGAACTGATTCCTGTGGAGCTCAGCAGGTGTCAAATGAACGCACATGATTTAGTCATTCACGCCATTATATCAGATCCTGGCTTTTATTTACAGAAAAGAAAAGCAGACTGTGCTTTTCGTTGGCTAAGTTAA
Source organism: Lepomis macrochirus (assembly GCA_024633595.2). Taxonomy (NCBI): domain Eukaryota; kingdom Metazoa; phylum Chordata; class Actinopteri; order Centrarchiformes; family Centrarchidae; genus Lepomis; species Lepomis macrochirus. The sequence continues at coordinate 30,431,759 of JALXJV020000014.1, forward strand.
CTGTATGAATTGTATTTATGGTGACACCTGCAAGCCTCAGTATCCCGGCTGTTCTCATCTGTGACATCACCATGGTGCTACCACAGGCCATCAGAGCGCGTCCCTCTCTAACTTCATGAAGCTTTTGAAAACTCCTCTCTTCTGAGAATACTTTCTATCATAACTAGGGCTGGGCACATTAATGCATTAATTAACTCCAATTATTTTAATGCTAAAGCAGTTTTTTAATATTACTATTATTCTGACACTTACTTATTCTTACAATCCTCTTGTATTCATTGCACTATTTCACTAACTTCTACTCCTTTCCCAAGATATTTATCCCATTGATGCTATACGTGCTATTAGCACTCACTAGTATATTGTCACTTCTGTTGCCGTATTGATACTTTGATGATGTCACTCTGGATGAAAGATTCTGCCAAATGAGTAAATGTACTGTATTTCCAATTTACTTAATAAAAACACAATCAAGCGGACAACAAATACATTTTTACTGTACCTCCTAAGTTAATCTCCATGCAGTTTTCGCCTCCGTTGACATTGTTGGGCTCACTCTTACCCCAGCCATTGAAGAGAAAATTTGAACCATCACTCCACAGCCACACACCCTCCTGAAAGAAGAAGTTTTAGGGTCCATTTACTACTTATGCTATTAGATATTTCCTTAATTATACATAGCCAACCACCTTTAATTAATCAGGTCATTGAGATCATGATCTCAGTCAGTCATAAGGTGTGCAGGTGAGGAAGCCTGCATCTGCTTGTTTTTTCTTTTAGTGTATTGAGCAGCTACAAACTTGAGGCAGACACGTGCATGGAGGGGTGCGCTGGGTGCTTGAGCACCTGCCCTTTTGCCCTTTGATGCCCAAAGTGCCCTTTCATCAATGCAAAATGTCCTTAATTTATTTATTTTTAAATTGGTAAAGGCTCTTTTTGTGAAGACCTGCCCAAACGAACATGAATAATTTCACAGTAAATAAAATGACTCTCATTATGACCTTTTACCCGATGACCTCATCCGTGACCAGACCTCCCGTATAGACACCATCAGTGATTCAGCAGCTCTGCCTACAGGACACTTTGGATACTTCCAGTAAGTGGGGTTTGCCGCAATGTGAAAGATTAATGCTAGTTTATTAGATTTATCATTAGTCCTATTAAAATCCTGATATCTCAGATTCACAACGCAATATATAAAATCATTATCACAATAATGTGATGGGGCGGCTGTGGCTCAGGAGGTAGAGCGGCTTGGCCGTTAATCGGAAGGTCGGCGGTTCAATCCCCAGCTGCGTGTCGAAGTGTCCCCTGAACCCCGAATTGCCCCTGGCGGCTGTTCCGCCAGTGTATGAATGTTAGTTTTGTTTGAGCACTTAGGCTCAGTGAGTGAATGTGTGTGTGTATGAATGGTGAATGCAGCTGTAGTATGTAAAAGCGCTTTGAGTAGTCAAAAAGACTAGAAAGGCGCTGTACAAGTACGGAGCATTTACATATTGCATACTGTGGACACACAAGCAAACAACACACAGAAAGACACATGTCTACAGATGTTTGTCTCACTCTTACCCCTGCCTTGGCCACCCTCATCTTTTCCCCCGTTAATGTTTCCTTCTTAGGTTTAACCTACACTTTATTGAATCTGGTATCTTATTTCCTCTAATTGCAGCTCTCGGTGTGCAGCAGTCTCTGGTCTCTGTGAGCATCTCCCTCTTATGTTATCGTAGCAGTCAGCCTTGGCAGCAGCTGCAGCACTATAGCAGGTCAGTCACTGTGAGCCAGTCCCAAACACTAAACAGTCTTTACATCTTGTCATGGTGACATTATTGTTTAATCAGCTAATATGTATCCTATGTTTGTTTTAATATCTCTAGTCACTACATCTCCTGTAGTTTCAGCAGCTCCTACAGCAGCATCAACATGGTGGATAAGTAGGGTGACCATACATTTTCCCCCCGGACACTGCGTCTGGCAGGGATGTCAAAATTACCCGCAGTATCTGGGAATTGGATTTTTGCTTGCTACAGCTGGCATTCATTGTATGCGTTTTTGCATTGCTTTGACCTATCTCTTTAGATCCTGCCTTCTCACACGCCACCATTGGTTGGTCATGTAGGCCTACACGTCCTTCATGCAATCAATGGTCATACTGAATCTTAATCATTGCCCTCAGCACCACAGCCAAGAACTTGCTAATCCAAGTGTGTGCATAAAGTTGCTTATTAAAATCTCATTAAAATGTAGGTGTCTGTGTGGAATAGAATGCACAACCAGCAAAGCTAGTATGTACGTGCCATACACGCCATCCATGGTACCACCAATTACTTGAAAATAATACTTTTTCAAAAACCAAAAAATGGTCAACCTATGGACCTTTAACATGAAACTACCTATTGACATATATATTCAATGGCAGGAAGCAAGAAACAGCTGCAACAGATTATGTTTATTGATAAAACACTCACCTTTTCTGCATCAGAGCCTCCAACCCAAGTTGTTTTATGTGAGTTAGTTGACTTGAAAATCAGATCTCTGATGAAGGCGTACTCATTTGGGTTTTGAATGGAGGCCAGATTCCCACCAAGAGAAGTGCAGGTACGCTGATGAGAAAGACAAGGTGCAAACCAAAGAGAGAAAGACTGTTGGAATTCTCAACACCACCATGTGGATGTCATATTTAAGTAACAATAGAAACCCACACTGAAGGAATACTCTGTATTTGAAATGTCTTTTAAAAACATAACTTCACATACAGTCCAAATATTACAATAAAATGTTCCAAAACACAGCTTTTAGTATCAATGTGCTTGAGACTGAGCTAGTTTTTAAGCAGCTTTTAAATCAAAATGAGTGTTTCATGGACTGCATGATGGAAGCAAGCTGGTTTAGAAGATGTACCAACAAATACAGTGTGTCTGTTTTAGCTGTTATTGTTTCATAAAGTACCTCTGCAGTAGCCCAGTCCACATCAGTGACACGGAACAGGTAACAGCGATTGCCAAATGGAACCCAACCAGCAGGGCAGGCCGCTTTCTGATTACCTACAAATGAGAAGTTGGAACTAGGGAGTGTTTGGCATTTTACCTGAAAAAGTACTTCCACAGTTACTCCATTTTCAAAAAAGTTGGCAGTTCATTTTCTTTCAATCAATTGATCATACAATAATCACTTAATCTGGATGGCATGGCAAATGTGAGAGGAGTGAAACTAGATAATGTTGTTTAAAACCCCCAATGATTTTAATGAGGAGTTTAAACATCAACCCTGAGTCTGTCCTCCACAACTCCCCAAAAATCATACAAATTGCAAAACTGAGAAACAACAAAGCAAATAAGCTTTGGCCCTTTCATCCTTTTAGTAAAGCTGGAACAAAAGTTTTCAACAGCTGTCACTGTTACAATTACATCGTTGCTAGAGTAGTTTAAAAAACAAATAAACTCAACAGTTACGTTGACTGTGGTCACATAGTGGCAGCTATGTATTTTGAGCATTCACCTACATACATTTAGCTGACGCTTTTATCTACAGTGACTTACAATTACTTTTTATCTCAGATGTCGCACGTCTCTGGAGCAACTAGGGGTTAAGGCCCCATCCACACTACTAAAAATGGTGTTTTAAAACAAATACAATCTCCTTCCACACCAGTGTTTTAGAAGTGAAAACAGACTGGGAGTCGTCGGAAAGTAAACGCTGACATGCACAGTGTAGGCTATGAGTGTTTTTTGCAAGGTACAAAATATTTTAATATTTTAAAGTCCTCCGTTCTTCCCCATCCGCACTAAAACGCTACCTGGTGTTTTAACACAAAAAACGGGGTCGGCAGCGTTTCCAATCTTCTCTGTTTTAAGTCTTTGTTTTCATTGTTTTAGTTTGGACGGGAGGTGCAAACTTAGCAAAAAGTCTCACTTTTAAAACGAAAACGCAGAAGTGTGTATTGGGCCTAAATGTCTCGCTCAGGGACACGTTGGTGGGCGCGTCCCAGTGGGGAGTTAAAAACAGGTGTCTCAAACCAAAGACATGCATTATCCACATCGCTAGCACCACCTCACCACATACATAAATTTAAAAAAGCACCAACCATGTTGTTCGTGATAATCTCTTGGAAAGACTTTTCTTGCCTATAGATGTAAAAAAAAAAAAAAAAAAAAAACAGCATTAAAAATGAATACTTGGATTGTAAAACTACAATGACAGCATTTCCTATTTTTGGTGAGATGGTATTTTATTGAAATGGGAGTATTTTCTTTTTGTGAGCTTTTTTTCAAACATTGCAGTAAATTTTCAAAGTTTATGGAACAGCCTATTGGAGGTAGTTTGCCATGACGCTACTTAGCAAAGCCATGCTGATGGATTAATCATGGCCCTGAAGCACCTGAGAATCAGAGTGTGGAAGTCCTTTGGGTTATACAGTCTATGGTTCTACACCAAAATTACCAACAAAAATAATGCTGATTGCCGACTGTATAAAGCAGATGCTTTTCTCTACAACCACCACAAATCTTAGCTTAGCTGCTCACTGCAACCCACATGAGTCACCAGAAAAGAAGCAACATGAAATCAAATCTCATCTGATTTCCTGCCTAATTCATTCTTAGATATTAGAAGTCTGTAAAAAAGCCATCACCGATAAGAAGACAAGATCTATATGCAAGGATATTTGGCCCATTGACTTTGTTTCAGCAGAACGTTTTCAGGATGATGAATTGGAGCCACACAGATGGATGGACAGGGCCGACCTGTGGCATAGGTGACATAGGCAGTTGCCTAGGGCACAAAATGTCAGGGGGGTGCTGCAAAAGAAGGTTTTTGACTCAGCGCAAATAAACTCTGCCCAGCTATTGTGACACCGGCATACGCCGTGATAGTAATTAAGTGCACCTCGTGCTGTAAGTCCAGGCAGTTGTAACAAGACGTGTTGTTGTGTAGAGTTTTGCAATATAAACATGTAAAACCTGAGGCGATATCTTGCTCTGTTTGGGACTGAGAGCTGCACTTTACTGGAGCTACTGAAGTTAACGTGTAGATTTGTGGTTAGTGTTTTCCAGTTTGTTTTGGTTTCACATGCAATATTCAGTCTGTGCACTGTGTCGGTCAAACGATTTAAAGGGGATAATTCCAGTGGATCAATAAGTAATTCACAGCAGGGTATAGGGCAGGTAGACAAAAATTAAATATTATGAATTCTAATTAAATAATGAAGTCAGTCTCGTCATATTACGATTTTTTTCTGGACATATCAGGGGACACAGATATGTAGGTGAGATTCTGAATGTGCAGAAAGTCATGAACATGAACAGAAAACCTGATGAAACACAGCAGCTATTAAAGTACAGGAATTTATAACTTAAATTAAAACTAATTTATTTGAGGTGAAAAGGTGTCACATGCACAACCCCAAACAAAAGCCACAAAAGAGGACTGAATCATGCCTGCATGTATGCTGCCTCAGCAGGGATTTTATTAAATTAAAAAAGTTGATCTACAGGAGAAACTTTATAAAAGGCTATTTAAATGCAATAGCTACTGAAAGCCTGAAAACCTTACTGCATCATATTCTATTAATTTTTGTATATTTTGAATTGTCACCTGCTGCTCCACCATAAACTGTGGCAGAGAAGGCAGAAATTAGTGCAGAAATTTTCACCAGAATGTAGGAAATTAGGTCTTTAATGCTTAAAATTTTCTGGGGGAGGACCCCCAGACCTTCCGCTTCATTTCTGTCCCCACCACCACTGAAACTAAACAAATGTTCTTGCATTTCAAGAAATCTACTCCAATGTAGGACAACAGTCTCTGGATTGACACACAGTTTATGAAGGAACACATATAGGCTTGGTCTCCCAGTTTAGGCTATGATGTTGAGGTTGACAAGTACGCTCTCTTATTCATTATGATTATTGACTTGTCTGTTCATCTGAACATGCTAAAATTCTGAGTTTGGCTGCTGAACATTTAAACCAATTCCTGTTTAGGTTTACTATAGCTGTTATAATTGGGGAAAAAAATGCATTAAAAACTCTGCTTACATTTGCTCCAATCCACAGCCCACTGGCCAAACAGAGGAGCCCAATGAAATGAAGACCTGATGCCATCTGTGTAAAGACAAAAGAAGTTAATTCACTCTTGTAATGTAAAAATATATGGGATAAGTTTTGTAGAAATGCAGTCTTATTTCTTCATTTATCACTGTCAAGTAAATCTAAGACTAAATATAAATGAGTCTTTTCTGTAAAGCTGGTGCTGTGGTGAAAGGCAAGAATTAAAACCTTACCTTGTTGTGATGATCAGATGAAGTTGCAGTAGCAGGTAGCAGGATGTCTTGGAGAAGGGAACTCAGTCCTTATATACCTTTTCTGGCTGCTTTGGTTCCTGAACTTGCGTGCCATCCCCTGATCACAGGACACGGTCTAATTTTTGTAATGAATATTTTTTTAGCTATAGCCACAGCCTTGAGTAAATGTTAATCAGTTTGTTAAACAATGTTTAACAATAAGGGTGTTACCTGTTACAGTACACTGCAGTCACGGCCACACCTGTTCCAGGTCAAATTTAATACTAAAATCAATATATTATCTGTATGTGATATAAAAAATACATACAATTTTCTTGTCATCATGGTATAGTTTTGTTTTGGGAAAAACGTAGGGTAGTTCTTCTTCTGACCACATATTCAAAAATCTCATCGCATACTTTCTCACCTGAAATCTCAAAACCTCAAAACTAAATTCAGTGACACAATAGCAGTGTCAAGATCTGACTAATCAGCATGTTGTAATGTCAGGGCACTAAATTGGGAAAAGAAAAGACAAATAGATTTGTCAGTCATAGGAAGGGATTTGTTAAGAAAAGGTCACAGCACAAGCCGAGGAGATGAAGGTGTTAAACGCCAGGTGAAAGTTAATCTCCAGCTGGACACATTTTACGCAGCACCATCTGCACTTGGGCTTAATGAAATGCAAACATAAAAATAAAAAAATTACACTGGGAGTATTTCATCAGATATTGCGAGTCACGAGTTTATAGGGTTATAATGAAGATGTGATCTCTGGATCATAATGCTTAAATTATAAATGGCATAAAGATATGATCCATTTTACCTTCATCACAAAATTGCAGATCCCGCTGTTTGAATATTGCACATGGCAATATTGTTATTTTAATAATATTTTGATAAAAAGCTCAGCCATAGTCTGCACTAACTTTAAGTAAAACTAAAGTTTATGCCTTATCAGTTGCACTCAACAGCACAGTCTGTCTCCTGCTCTAAAGATATTTGTATTGTAATTACAGTGTCAGTTATGTCCACCTAGGCAAGGCATGTTTATTTATATGGCACCTTTGATCATCAAGGAAATTCCTTGTGCCTTACCTGACACAGAGAGGCATTAAGATAATTTATAAAAGAAACAAGGAAACATTAACAGACTAGCCTACCGCCTGAGGAGCGTGACCTGAAACATAGTTGCTCAAGAAAAATAAATATATAATTAATAATGATGATCTGTTGCGTGTACGTTTTTATAATTTGTTTTTTTCGTTTGAATCACAAAATGAATTAACGGGAAAACCATTTTTTTCATTAGTCGTTTCAAACCAAAAACAAAGAAACAAAAAGAGAGCCATATTTCTGTTTCTGTTTCTGAATCCACAAACAAAAAAGCAAATTTAAATAAGAGTCTGATTTTGGTTTATTGAAATGAATTTTTAATTTTTTACGTTTGAAGAAAGACATTAAGAAAAGCAAGACAGGTGGGTCAGCTGACCCAGAAGTAATGGTAAATATATTAATATAACAACAAACCCACATCAGAAATGTCATAATATAAGCCACCTGGCCAAAAGATAGATTCACCAGTGTGCTATATATACTGTCTGGATCTTTCTTCTGTCATGACTGGTGTATGGTTGAGCAGGTTGGTGGACCCAGAGAAAATCCATAGGCAGAGGGGAACAGGTAATCACACAACACAAAACTCGGACACAATGACCGGACAAAGACTGAGGGAACGAAGGCAATATATATACACAGGATTAACGAACTGGAAGGAACAGATGAGCGACATGAGGGACAAATCAAGCACACAGACACACAGGCAGGCATAGTGAAAGCAGGGCGAACAGGCAGGCAGAGGAATAACTGGGGGAACAGACAGAACACAAGTTAACAAACACAGGCCATATCAAAATAAGACTCAACAGATCAGAATGATATAAATAACTAATCTAGAACACAAGAAGACACATCACAAATAATACAAATAAACTATAATCAACAGGGAAAACAGACTGAAACTAGGATTAAACAGAACACAGAGCAAACAAAGCCAAAATAATGCAAACACAGAACCAACATACGAAGGCCTTAACTAAGACAATTGAATTCAATTCAATTTTATTTTTATAAAATAAAGGTTATTAAACTTAGCTCCCTCGTTGTCTGATTCTGGTTCCATCACCATCTCTGTCTAGTCCTCTCCAAGTCTTCTCTGGACTCCAGACACTCCTTCCGCATTGGAGCTGCTTCCTCCGATTCCAGCCAAGGCATTCCGGACCACACCATTAAAATCTTCGGCCGATGGTCCTCCCATGCATACCTCAGTTACATCCGCAACGACCTCCGCGACGTCCAACGAGCCCATCACAGCCTACCATAATAACTTGGGGGGGACGATCCATCAGCTGCTCCACAAGCGAGCCTCTACAGAGTCTTGACCCCCGGGTTCTCAGTAGCACTATGTGACTCTCTCTCATCCACCTTCCCTCGACCCCTTTCATCTCTTTCCCCTCGACCCCTTTTCATCCTTCCCCCTCGACGCCTGCATCCCTTCCCTCTCGACCCCTCCCTCGAGTTGTAAAGTAAACCCCTGAAATGCAACAAAATGTACAGCTTTTCATTACAAATAGTCAGAAAGACAATGTAAGTCTTCTGGGCACTCACAAATGCAAATATTTTGGAAAAACAAAGACATGTACAGTGTAGCTTGTTAAAGAGTTAAAGTGCCGAATTGAGGCTCTTCCATGCAAGGAAATGTTCTCTGAATCCAGTGTTTGTTATTTCCTTGACAAACATCTACATCTGTGGAGTTAAGGATATGCTGTCATAACAAGACCCTTAACCCCTAAATGTTCCCCGGGTGCCGAACAATGGCAGCCCACTGCTCTTACTTAGGATAAGTTAAATGCAGAGAACAAATTTCCCCTTCCCCAAATCTTTCAAATAATTTCCCCTTAGGGATCAATAAAGTATTTTTGATTCTGTAATACTGTACAAATTTCCTAACTGCTTAAAGGAAGCTTCCTCCTCCTGTGTAACACCGAAAGGGTAATTTTGTATTTTGTGATAATATTGCTAGTCTGTTTATTTTGTCTTATGTTTCTTTCATGTTCATGCTTTTCTTAATGCCAGTCTGTCTTATTTACAGTAAGTCAAAAGGAATGTCCTTGTTGTTCAAAGGTGTTATACAAATAAGCACACCTTGAATACGTGGTGATAACTGACAGTAATTACAACATAAATATTATTACAATATATTTGTACATGTCTTTGTGCTACACTACATCCTGAGCATCAGTCCTCGTGATTTAGGCCAAACATAACAAAACTGACAGGTGTCACTTGTCTAACCTCCATCTTCAAAAGATCTCCCAGGGTGGGAACCACTGCCTGAAGCCAACATTTTGGCAAGGTGTAAAGCCTATTCTGTGTGACTGCTGTAAACATGTAAATACTCGGTGACACTCATGCGTAATGCTGCATGGCTGTGCAATGGCACTGCAGAGGACAACACCAATGGAAGGATTAGAGAGTCTCTGACTGTTCCTGGTCCGTGATTATTACTGGCTAATACTTCTAATCGCTAATAACAGCCTCTAACTCTAACTAGCCAGCATACATACAGTCACTTAACTCAAATATTAGAACTGCGGACTTACAAACCTGAAACACTTGTCGGTTCACTGTCTCATGCTGCTTCTCTGGGAATGGCTTCTTACCTCTCCGCGTAAAAAACTTTGTCCGTAACATCAGCTGGTTAACTAGCTAGCAAGCTCGCTCACTGAGGGGGTGCCAGTGAAACAACACAGGCATCAGCTACCTATCACGACGACAAAGATGTGGTGTTTATTAGTGGTTGGCAAACTGGCTAAAGATGCGTTACCACCACCACAGTAAAAGAGCTTTTGCTCCATTGCCACTCCAGGCAGAAAGACGGAAGGGAAATGAAACAAAGTTGAACTTATTTTAAAAACCTAAAAGATCCGGGGCTTTTGTCAAAACATTTGGGGTTTAAAACCAACCCCCCCCCCCCCCACATTTCTAGGTCAGCCATGACATTCATGGCACATCAGTCCCTGTCATGTTTCTGGGAGATGCCAGAAGAAGGAATACCTCCTTCTAAGCTGGCTCATGCAGCCTTATCTTCACAATGGACACCTAACTAATGATCAGGAATACTTCAACTACCGCCTCGGCCAAGCTGGTACGACTGTGGAGTGGGCTTTTGGTTGACTCAAAGGACGATGGAGATGCCTTCTGAAAAGAATGGATGTTCAAATGTTGCGAGTTCCACATGTTGTAACAGCTTGCTGCATTTTGCACAATCTCTGTGAAATTCATGCACAATGTCTTTGATAAAACCAGAATGGAATCAGCCCATAAACCCAATGATTCTGATCTCCCCCAACCCAGAGAGGCTGTGCCACATGCTGTCAGAGATGCACTGACCAGGCTGTTTTCTCAGCAGAGAGGACACAGGGACTGTCCACAACAGAGGAAATAAATCAGAGTGTAGAGTTAAGATGCAGAAGGCATGAGGCTGGATGGACACAATGAAAAGAAATGACAGCATGTGATTTCTTTAGAATAGGATTATTATTTTAAATAAGTTTTGTGAAGTTTGGACATTTGCAGATTGGACAAACTTATATTGTTGACCAGATCCCGTTTCCAATAAACTTTATTATCCACTGAAAAGGCACGAGTGCAAATGATAATAGCCAAGTGTGCTGGGGTAATGCGTCCACATACTTTTGGCCTGATAGTTTCTATATGGCTCAAAAAATAAATCAAATTAGGGGGAAAAAACATTGATTTACTAAGACTTTGATCAAGTAATTGTTTTTCTTTTCTTTTCTCTCTATAATGTAGGGAAATACCATTTCATTGAATCAATAAAATGTTAGATATTAGGGCCCCTCTGGCAATTTTGTATTGCACTTCTGTGAAGGTGTGGTACTTATAAAAGACAAAAAGATTATTTATTGTATAAATGTTTATATAACTTGTATAGCATTGTGTACCTTAAAAGCCCAACCAGGGACATTCCTGCTGCTCGGTTGCATTTTATTTAAATGCCTTTTGGATTTTTCCCTCTCCTTTATTGAGTTCTATCTCTTTTTTGTGCATGTAACCGCTTGAAAACAGCTCGTTTGTCCAACCCTTCACTTCCTTTACTTCTGATGTCACAATGAAAAAGCATAAATCTCGCCAAGCGGCTGGCGGGGTCAGGCACGCCCTCAAACCAAGCTAGTCTGAGCAGAGGCCGTTTGGCTCGACTCGCCTTGGTTTGGGTTTCCATTGTAGAAATGCTGGACCTGTACCTGCTTCCAGGTAATTTTTTTCGCATCACCTCACCTCCGTAGAGGTTCCAAGCAAGCTGAGGGAAACTAAAATGTAACGTGAAAACACGACAGACTGCTGTTTAGTCAGAGAGAATATTCACTATTCACTGTGTGGTCATTGCACCGGACAAAGGCCAGCATTTTATATTTTACAGTTTTCCTATGGAATTTCATCAACGTTTAGTCCTGATGGTAAGATGTGGAACAATGATGTTGTGGGCTGGTAATAACTTCTACCATCTGCTAGGTTACGGTCGCAGTCTGAAGGCTTTGATTTGGATCACACTACCTTGTTTCTTACTTCCTTCTCTGCTTCTGACTGGCGAGTAGTCTGTACCTGGGAACTGCGCATGTGCAACTCCCAACAATGATTTTGTACAAGTAAGATGCATCACTCAAGAGCTCTAGAGCGTAGCATACAGCACATAGGGTGAAAAGAGCAGCTGCAGCAATGTGCAGTATGAGAAAAATATGGTGTTTTTTGAAAATTAAACCATGTAAACCTGTTCTAGTTTAACCCCTAATTAAGATTTTGAAACTGAAAATGAGCATAATACCACCTCTTTAAATGTAACAATGCCTATGTGTATCGTTCCTGTGAAACAAATAAATACATGTGAGCCTAGCTACGATCAGTGGTGGAGGAAGTTACGTGTTCTTTACTTTGAAAAAGTACTGATTCTACACTGTAAAAATACTCAAAATAATCAAGCCAATACCAATGGTTCAATCGTTGGATCTGTGTGCTCTGCTGACTCTGGTCAGCTTAGTGATTTATTGCCTTGTGAAAAATAAACAAATTATTAATGAAACTATGTCATTTATTCTAAATATGTACTTGAAACTAGTAGCATAGAAAACCTGCACATTGTGGCATAGTTTGCTTTGCTGTTGCTGCTCCTGTGATAAACCTAGTGAATACTAAAGAAGACCTTGGTCTCTGTGTAAAGTGATTATTTTATAGAAAAGTACAAATGTTGAGTTAATATATTTGTCTTGTTTTTAAAAAAAAGGCATTTTATTTCACTTGAGCCCTGGCCACCAAAATGTCTGTGCACGTCCCTGATCAGGACCAAAAACCTCTTGCCACAAAAACAGCATCTTCCCGTCTGCAGCTAGCCTCATCAACAAGGCCCGAGTCCCTCACTGACACTCCCCCCTTTCAAATAATACATATGTCTCATTTCATGTACAAACCTGGCACATTGCACGTATTTATTGTTAATTGTTAATCGTTGTTCTATATTTTTATGTTGTCAATTTATATTTATGTACACAATACTCTCTTCCGTTGCAATACGTCTTCACAACACAAACCCAGAACAATGCACATGTAAATATCTGCCATGTGGTTCTTTTTCTTTAAATAGTATTATTTTTCTCTATTCTTTTTATTATTCTTAAATAACTTGCATTGTTTATTCCGTATTTATATATTTCTAGATTTATCAACTGTATGTTTGTCTGCCTGTAGCACCTTATCACCAAAGGAAATTCCTCTTATGTGAAAAACACTACTTGGCTATAAAGCTCTTTCTGATTCTGATATTGATCCCTGCTTTGACATCTACAAAGACCTGGAGACCACCTTCACCTGCTTCCCAGCAAGTCGCTTACATCTGTGCACAGAACTAAAAGTGGAACAAAGCTACAAATAAGTTTGTATTTGACACACAAAGTTCACTTCAGTGTCCATGTGAGAGGTTTTGTTGTTTTTTAACATGTGGTGTATATTCAGTTTGGTCAGGTTTAGGCAAGAAAAACTACTGGGTACACGTGCATCACAAAAATTGTTCACTGACTACGTTTACATGCTGTCAATATTCGGGTCATGGTCGGGTTAAGGTCACGATTCGGGTTTCTGAAACATTCAGGATAACCCGTTTACATGCGTGAGCAGAGAGAGTTTCTCCTGTATACATGGAATTTGTAATCAATTGGCAATACCCCCGATGTAAACGGCGACGCACGGTTAACGTCTGGACGTAGGGACAACCTTAAGACGCAATATGCGTCATTTCCGATTCTAAATGTAAATGTCAGTATCTCTGTACTTTCTGCAGTCAACAAAAGACATTATATTCATGTTTTTGACAACATGAATTAAAAAATTGGTTTCCTCCTCGCTCCAGAAGTACGGTGCTGTGTTGCGTCTCGCCATGTTTACCTCGTTTACTTCCGGTATACTGCACGCGGGTTTGGCGCATACAAGAAGTTCCTATACTCAAAAGACCAAGATTCCTTGCGAATAGAGCATGCGCAGAACACAAATCAATGTTCCTTTTGATGGGGATATGCCGATACGCGTTTACATGACGAAATATTCGGGTTAGAAAAGGGGTACCCCAGGGGTAATATCCGGGTTTTTAAAAACCGGGTTATGAGCATATCCGGGTTTTTGCCGGTGTTTACATGGCCGTGCGCGACCGGGTTATTGCTAATATCCCGGTTTTGAATGGGTTATTGGCTGCATGTAAACGTAGTCAGTGTGAGCACCAGAACCAGACTGAGAGGCTCAGAAAACCTTTGCAGGTGTTTTGAGATAATTAGCTGATTAGAGCTCGTCAGGTTGACATTTTTGTTTTATAAATTATTTATTCTAAAAGTGTAATACATTTTGAGAGAATGAAGTTTTGATTTCCATGAGCTGTAAGTTGTAATTATAAAAAAATAAAACAAATAAAGGCTTGGAATATTTCAATTTATGTGTAATCAATCTAGAACAGTGGTTTTCAATAGGTGAGGCGCGCCTCCCCTGGGGGGCGCCAAAGAGCGACAAGGGAGGCGCGAGTCAGTTTATAATACGCGACTTTGGTTTTTTTGGGGGTTTTTTTTAAGTCCCGTTAAAACAGCACGGGTTGCGGGTTGTGTTTTTTGGGGCTTATTCTAAAAAAGGGTAGCTTGTTAGGAAAATCTGACAAGCAACTTTGTTTTCTTTACATCTATCATAGTTGCTGATACGGATAAATCTTATTTTATTTTCCGTGTTTGCATTTATGAGGAAAAAACAATGATACGAACGTGACCGTTCTCTGGAAGCAGCACTAAAACTTTCACAGAGCCTAAACAGAAAGCACAAAGCCTTTCTTTAAAGTGAATTTGAAGAAATATTTTTTTTAAATAATTTTATCTTAATTTAAACCTTTTTGTTCAAAAAGGTTTTTGAAAGTTAAAAAAATTCATGAAAAATATGTGAATCTGTTAGATCTGAAAACATGCCTTCAATGCAGTTGACTGTTAAATGTTGTGTTCTGTGAACAAACAGCGTTGTCGTTCATTGATCAGGTAGAGCTGTCCATTGTGCTGATTTTGTTGACGCTTTTTCAACCGTCAGGTGTCGTCGTCGGTAGCTTTGGCGCCGATTACACGTTAAAGGGATAGTTCACTTCAAAATGAAAATTCTGTCATCATATAGGCCTACTCACACTCAAACCTGTATGAATTTGAACACAGAGGAATATATTTTGAAGAATGTCAGTAACCAAACAGTTAACTGGAACCATTGATTTCCATAGTATTTTTTAGTAAGTCAATGGGACCAGTTTACTGTTTGGTTACTGACATCAAAATATATTCCTTTGTGTTCAGCAGAAGAAAGAAATTCATACAGGTTTGAAACAACTTGAGGGTGAGTATATGATGACAGAATTTTCATTTTGATGTGCATCCCTTTAAGCATGTTTTGTTGACTTGTGGTTAGGCATATGCTACTGATGTTCAGTGATTTTAAAACTAGCCTCAATTAGGCCTGCATGAAGTTGGAAATTATTTGCTGTTGCAAAGAATCATTTATGAATGCACTTAAAAAAAAGAAAATAAAATGTCTTCAAATAAAATTTAAAAAAAGATTTGTTGTTGATCAGACAATCAGTTGTTATTGAAACTCATCATTGCCTGGAACCAGGCACGTGCACACATAGACCTCAAAAGGGGCTCAAGCACCTGCCCTTTTTCTTCCTCAAGAGAAAGTGCCCTTTTTTCCGGGATGCTTTTTTTTAAATAAATGAATTTATATATACAGTATATCTATTCCTGTTTGCGCACAGCTTTCCTGTCAAACAAATATATTTACTGAATAAAAAATCTAAATATCAGGTCGGGAGATGAGACTTTGTCAGTTCCGATGCTCTCTCTCTCTCTCTCTCTCACTCCTCTACCACGCAAGCAGCCCCTCCCAGCAGTGTTTTTTCTTGGCTTGTGCGGAGGTGAGTGGTGATGAACTAAAGGCCAACAAAGTAAACTACCAGTGCCTCGAGTTCACTGCTAACATGCATGACTCATGAGCTGAGCTAAAATAATTAGCTAAAGTCAAGCTAAGGATCATGGTTGGTCATACAGGCTACTGTTACTGTTGCCTACTTAATGGAGACACAACAGGTGAGTACAGTAAAATTTGTGTCTAATAATGTAATCACGATCGCCACATTGATATGCAAATTAGGCGTCAACTAATTAAAATGTGCTAATTTGCAACATTTGATAAGTCACTGCAGGTGAATGGTCTAAAGAAAATAAGTAAATCATGTCACCACAGACCTTCCCCAGTTAATGACTTACATCAAGACTCTTTTCCCCTGAAATGTTCTGTTTAATATACAGGGTAAACTCCATCTAAATGTGTATTTTGGAAGTTTTCTTTCCATGACAGTAAAAGAAGACATGAAGCAAAATAGACCCAAATTTGAAATTTGACCACTATATGAAAAAGTGTCCTGCCTTAAGCAGTAACTTTATATTTCTGATCGTAGAGGCTCCTCATCTAATAACTATCCATTCCATTAGTTTGTTGCATGCTGATAGATCTTTACATGATACAGACAGCCCTCCCTCAAATGTGAAACCAAGTCCTAACAAACTAAGTGTTATGTGATCCAACAAGACCAAAACAATTAAAATGATTTATTGCCTTGTGAAAAATAAACAAATAATTAGTGAAACTATGTCCCTCTCCTTGGTGCAGTCATTTATTCTAAATATATACTAGTAGCATAAAAAACATGCACATCGTGGCAGAGTTGACTTTGCTGTTGCTGCTCTTGTGTGATTATTTTGTAGAAAAATGTTGAGGGTTAAACATTTGCAACAGTGGGAATCAAAATAAATTGGTAAGTTAGTCAGAGTTGTGTTAATATATTTAACATTTTGTCAAAAAAAATCATAAATAATTATGACAAGTGCCGTTTTTTTCACTTGAGCCGCTGCTCACCAAAATGTGCATTTATCTGCCTGTGTGTCTTTCTCAAAACTGTATCACAGCATTTGTTGATTTACCGATAGAAGCATCAGTATACGCATATCAGCAAGGAGTACATAATGATATATATTTCTGTATCGTTATTTTGAAAACAACACTGTTTAAATCCTTGTTCCATGTGCCCCTTTTATACTTTGAGCACCTGCCCTTCCAAAGGTCTCTGCACGGCCCTGG
>JALXJV020000014.1:30449308-30604795 GCA_024633595.2 Lepomis macrochirus
AGTTCTAGTTATTAGTGTGAATGCTGGAAGCATTCACACTCTTGAAATCCAAATCTTTATTATTCTGTTTCTTCTTCCCGTACGCTTTTGGCCTTCAAAACTTCTGCATACTTTGTGCTACAAAACCATTCAACTATCAAAATGTTCAGCTTTTTAAGGACATGATGGCTATTACATATCTTTTTATACCTTTTATACTTTTTTACACTATTAAGCTTTTTATGCAATTTTTTTACAATGTAAGTCAATGGAGAATTCTTCAAATCCTTCTTTATGCTCCTTCTGCTTTCAAAGCCTACTACTTCTGCATACTTTAAGCTATTTCTGTCATTTCAACTGTAAAATTTTCAGAAATCTTTAAGCTATTAAACTTGTATACAACTTTTTGCTATCCTTTATACTTTTTTCACAATCTCGACTCAAGTCTCTTGCTGTTTTTCAAGCCGTTTCGGAGATTATAATGGGAGCGGATGAGACGGAATGTTGGCAGCCAGAGCACGTGATGTCATCGCCAGAGTGGAGCCAGCTTGAAAACTAATCGCAAAAAATAATTTTGAAATCGCTGGCCTGGCCACAATTTTAACTCTTCGGCCATGAAATTATACTAGAAACGTGCGTATTTTTGTTGCGGTTCCTCACGTGTGTTTAGTAAATCCCTCGGACTTATAGTTTTTGCTCTGTGTCCTTCCAAAGGACAAGAGTGACAGGAAATCCTCCATTGACAGCAATTATAAATCCAGCTGAAATTTAGTCACCGGATCATTATGAACCAGTTTTTCAACTCGCCAAAGTGGTCCCTTTTTTCAACTCTATCCACACAAAAAATATATCACATCGTTCGCAAAGGCCTTGTCTCAGCCACGGTCAGGTCATTTCACTGATACTGACCTAGAGTTTTGTCTCTAGGGAGGTTTGTTCGAGGCAAAGTATTGACAGATTTTCCAATTTGTCTGTATAGGATAACTGACAAAGATCAAAGGCAGACACACACACATTCTCTCTCTCTCTCACGCACACACAAACTTGGTCCTGTATTCTGATTGGTGGACAGACATTGAGCTATTTTCTGAATGAAATTCAGTGTACTGCATGCAGAGTACTGCCTCTGCTCTAATACTACAGTGTACTACTACTACTGGTAGTACTACTGACACACACAGAGGTACACAAACAGACACAGACACATACACAAATGCACACACACTTCTCTTCATTGGGAACAGTTGGCTCTCTGTGTCTCACAGTCTTATTGTCCACCTCTCTCTCGTCTCATGGTCCATCTCACATCCTTATTGCTAGTCTATTACTGCTACTACTGGAACTTAGTACTACTACTACTGCTACTACTGCTACCTAGTACTACTACTACTGCTACTACTGGAACTTAGTACTACTGCTACCTAGTACTACTACTGCTACTACTGCTACCTAGTACTGCTACTACTGATACCTAGTACTACTAATACTGCTACTACTGGAACTTAGTACTACTGCTACCTAGTACTGCCACTACTGATACCTAGTACTACTAATACTGCTACTACTGGAACTTAGTACTCACTGCTACCTAGTACTGCTACTACTGATACCTAGTACTACTAATACTGCTACTACTGGAACTTAGTACTACTGCTACCTAGTACTGCTACTACTGATACCTAGTACTACTAATACTGCTACTACTGGAACTTAGTACTACTGCTACCTAGTACTGCTACTACTGATACCTAATACTACTAATACTGCTACTACTGGAACTTAGTACTACTGCTACTACTGATACCTAGTACTACTTCTACTGCTACTACTGCTACCTAGTACTGCTACTACTGCTACCTAGTACTGCTACTACTGATACCTAGTACTACTAATACTGCTACTACTGGAACTTAGTACTACTGCTACAACTGTTACCTAGCACTGCTACTACTGATACCTAATACTACTAATACTGCTACTACTGGAACTTAGTACTACTGCTACTACTGATACCTAGTACTACTTCTACTGCTACTACTGCTACCTAGTACTGCTACTACTGCTACCTAGTACTGCTACTACTGATACCTAGTACTACTAATACTGCTACTACTGGAACTTAGTACTACTGCTACCTAGTACTGCCACTACTGATACCTAGTACTACTAATACTGCTACTACTGGAACTTAGTACTACTGCTACCTAGTACTGCTACTACTGATACCTAGTACTTACTAATACTGCTACTACTGGAACTTAGTACTACTGCTACCTAGTACTGCCACTACTGATACCTAGTACTACTAATACTGCTACTACTGGAACTTAGTACTACTGCTACCTAGTACTGCTACTACTGATACCTAGTACTACTAATACTGCTACTACTGGAACTTAGTACTACTGCTACCTAGTACTGCTACAACTGTTACCTAGCACTGCTACTACTGATACCTAATACTACTAATACTGCTACTACTGGAACTTAGTACTACTGCTACTACTGATACCTAGTACTACTTCTACTGCTACTACTGCTACCTAGTACTGCTACTACTGCTACCTAGTACTGCTACTACTGATACCTAGTACTACTAATACTGCTACTACTGGAACTTAGTACTACTGCTACCTAGTACTGCCACTACTGATACCTAGTACCACTAATACTGCTACTACTGGAACTTAGTATACTACTGCTACCTAGTACTGCTACTACTGATACCTAGTACTACTAATACTGCTACTACTGGAACTTAGTACTACTGCTACCTAGTACTGCCACTACTGATACCTAGTACTACTAATACTGCTACTACTGGAACTTAGTACTACTGATACCTAGTACTGCTACTACTGATACCTAGTACTACTAATACTGCTACTACTGGAACTTAGTACTACTGCTACCTAGTACTGCTACAACTGTTACCTAGCACTGCTACTACTGATACCTAATACTACTAATACTGCTACTACTGGAACTTAGTACTACTGCTACTACTGCTACCTAGTACTGCTACTACTGATACCTAGTACTACTAATACTGCTACTACTGGAACTTAGTACTACTAATACTGCTACTACTGCTACCTAGTACTACTGCTACTACTGCTACCTAGTACTGCTACTACTGATACCTAGTACTGCTACTACTGATACCTAGTACTGCTACTACTGGAACTTAGTACTACTGCTACTACTGGAACTTAGTACTACTAATACTGCTACTACTGCTACCTAGTACTACTGCTACTACTGCTACCTAGTACTGCTACTACTGCTACCTAGTACTGCTACTACTGATACCTAGTACTGCTACTACTGGAACTTAGTAGTACTGCTACTACTGGAACTTAGTACTACTGCTACTACTGCTACCTAGTACTACTGCTACTACTGCTACCTAGTACTGCTACTACTGCTACTACTACTACCTAGTGCTGCTACTACTGCTGCTACTACTGCTGCTACTACTGATACCTAGTACTACTGCTACTGCTACTACTGCTACCTAGTACTGCTACTACTACTACTTAAATAAAAAGCCCGTACACAGGACCTGCTACTACAACTTGGTACTACTGCAAGTACTATTACTATTGCTACTACTACTGGTCTCTATCTCTCTATCCCTTTTCTTCCTTACCTCTGTGTCTACCACTATTAACATTGACACCCTCCTGTGAGTTTCGTCGGTCCGCTACTCCTCCTGCATCGTTTGTGCTAGAACAACCGTTGACCTACCAAAACGATCAGCTCGTTAAGGACATGTGTGCTTGTATATAACTTTTTTCTAGCATTTATAATTTTTAAAAGAAGAAGCTTTAAAAAATCTATCCCTTTCCATTGGAAATGAATGGAGAAATCCTCAGATCTTGTTCCAGAGGGCTCCACTTTGAAAGACTACTCTGTCTGCATACTTTGAGCTACAAGTGTCATTTCAGGCTTAAAATGACGCAAAATCTTTACTCTCTTAAAGTTGTATTCATCTTTTTGATATCTTGTATGGTTTGTTCACTACAGCTGTTTTAGTTTTATGATGTCCGCTGGCCTTTTCGTGAGTTTATAATGGGAGCGGATGAGACAGAATGTTCAGAGTCAGAGCACGTGATGTCATCGCCAGAGTGCAGGCAGCTCCAAATCTCACCTTACAGTTTTCTCTTTAACTCGCTGCCCTGACCACAATTTTAACTCTTCAGGCATCAATTTATGCTAGAAACGTAGGGTATTTTTGTTGTGGTTCCTCACATGTGCTTATGAAATCCCTCGGACTTGTAGTTTTGTCTCTGTGCCCTTCAAAGGACAAGAGTGACAGGGTCTCCTCCATAGACATCCACTATAAAGTCTCATCCACATGTCTTGATCAGACAGGGAGGCACCAGTTTTAAACTTGCCAAAGTGGTCACTTTTAAACCTTATCCATACAAAAAATATATCAAATTGCTCAGAAATGCCTTCTAGCGCTGAGGGTCAGGTTATTTTGCCGATAGGGACCTATAGTTTTGTCTCTAGGGAGGTTTGTTTGAGGCCAAGATATTCACGCTCTCTGTATAGAAGAGCTGGGTAACTAGGCAATGTTAATAAACAGGGACCATCAAAGGGACTCTGTCCTCTGTTCTGATTGGCTGACTGTTTCCTCAAGGAGGAAGTGAAAGTAGGAGAGGGAGCAGGAGGAGAGGAAGGAAGGAGGAAGAGAGGGAAGAATGAAGGGAAGAAGAGAGAGAGAGAGAGAGGAGGAGAGGAAGATCTGTCAGTCTGTCTGTGATTGGTTCAATTAAAGGTCTATATTAAAATGACTGGAAGCTGTATAGGTAGCTGCTTATTTCCCGACCAACTTAATTGATTTCTGTCTCTCTGAATAGAAGAGCTGGGTAACTAGGCAATGTTAATGAACAGGGACCATCAAAGGACTCCACCCTCTGTTCTGATTGGCTGACTCTTTCCTCAAGGAGGAAGTGAAAGTAGGAGAGGGAGCAGCAGGAGAAGAAGGAAGGAGGAAGGAAAAAAGAATTGGAGGAGGAGAGGAAGGAAGGAGGAAGAGAGGGCAAGATGAAGGGAAGAAGAGAGAGAGGAGAGAAGAGGAGGAGGAGAGGAAGATCTGTCAGTCTGTCTGTGATTGGTTCAATTAAAGGTCTATATTAAAATGACTGGAAGCTGTATAGGTAGCTGCTTATTTCCCGACCAAACACACACAGAGACACAGACACACACACACACACACACAAATTACAAAATAAAAGCCCCATGTATTAATCTTAGTCAGGTTGAGAAAGGCTTCTCAAGAGATCTCTGGACCCAAATTCAAACCACAGACAGTTAATGCACCTTAACAGGGAATTCAGGATGAGGCTGATTTTTCAAGATAAAATCCCTCAATATCCCTCTTATGTTCTATCCAACCTTATGTTTCAAAATAAAAGCCCACACACAAACCTTTCACTGCAGGATGTGACACCCAGCTTCTTGAGCCTTCTTGACCTTCTTTAACCTTAAAATGCTCAACGGTTTTAATACATAATAGGCGGTATTCAACTTTTACATCCCATTCATACATATTAGACAATTTGAAACTTTCCCATCTATGATTCAGCTATGTACTAACTTCAGTTCTCATTTAGCTATGTATTTTTTTTTTGCTTTTGACAAACTCATTTCAACTTGTAGTTTCACTGTGTAACAACGTTCAGCTTTTTAACAAAGGATTTCAACTCTCATCAGCTTCCATGTTCTTAAGCAGTTAAATGCAGTCCAATTGAGCTTCAACACTTTTAAGACATTTGAATTAAGCTTCTTTAGCATTTTCTGCCAGGTTTATCAATTGTTTCTGTGTTTCAGCTTCTTTGAGCATTTAAATTAAGCTATTTTTTTTTTTTGCAGTATTTAGCGCCTTTTTAAAATACATTTCAGCTCCTTCAAGTATTTGAATTAAACTCTTGAGTTTTCTACAATTTTTTGGATCTTTTTTTGCATTTCAGCTTATTAATGCATTTGAATTAAGCTTTTTTTGCAGTTGTTTCTTCAATTCAGCTTCTTTGGCAATGTTTTGCAACCTTTTGTAGCATTTCAGCTAATTTATGCATTTCAGTTAAGCATTTCCAGCATTCACACGCATGTTCCGCAGGAAATGCAATTTTTCTAGTTATTATTTTTATTCTTCCGTGCATAAAACTCATACTGCAGCATACCCTGTAAATGCTAGGGACGCGAAACTCACAAGTTAGGTTCGCAGCCTCAAGAGTACCTCAGTCGCAAAAATTCGCACACTTCTACCGCTAGAGGCGCTATAGGCAAGGTCAACGCGTTTGGGCTTGGACCTCTCGACTACTGAAGGAGTATATCAAAACCTTATATCCACGCGTTCGGGGATCGAGCTGAATCTCCTGGTATAGGCCACGCCCATTTCCGCCTAAACTTTTTTCGAGCTACGTCGCGAAAACTGAAAAACCTATTTTAATTAACTCCTCCGAAGCCGCCAAGTCCGATCGACACGAAACTTTGCACAGATAATCTCTGGACCGAGCTCTACAAAGTTTGTAGAGGGAATTTTGATATCACAAAAAAATGTCGCAATTATACGCTAACAAACGTTTGCAAAAACGCTACTAACAGGAAGTGAGGTCATAACTTCGGATTACAATGGCCGATCGACACCAAATTTGGACCACTCATTAGGGACGCCCCTGAGGGCCTCTGCAAAATTTGGTGCGACTTGCCCTAGGTGGCGCTCTTTAATCCAGAAAATTTGTTCCTCCATAACCACAACTCACATTGACATGAATCTAGTGCCGAATTGTTCAGCATGGTCCCCTGATGCCAGGCACCAAAGGGGACCCTAATGTGCCCATAGGTGGCGCTTTTATTGCAGCTTAAAGACGAAAAAATTCATCCCATTGACTTACATGCAATTTATATCTCCATAACCACAAATCCGATTGACACCAAATTTGGGTCAATTGTTCCCCATGGGGCCCTGATGATACCACAAAAATTTGGTGCAGATCGGACTAAAGGTGGCGCTGTAATCGAAGCTCAAAGCCGGTCAGAAGCCCCATTGAAATGAATGGGATTTCAAACCAGCACACATTTTAACAAGGTTTGAAATGCCCGATCAACACCAAACTTGGGGACCTTATGCGGCTGGACTTCCGAAGGCCTGTGTCAAATTTGGTGCCAATCGGCCAAACGGTGGCGCTGTTCATCATATATTAAAAAAAACCCCATTCACTTACATGCATTTTATATCTCCACTACCGCAGCTGCGATCGACACCAAATTTGGGTCACTTCTTCACCGAGGGGCCCTGATGATACCACAAACATTTGGTGCAGATCGGCCAAAAGCTGCCGCTGTAATCGAAGCTCAAAGCCGGTCAGAAGCCCCATTGAAATGAATGGGATTTCAAACCAGCACACATTTTGATAAGGTTGAATGCCCGATCAACACCAAACTTAGGGGACCTTATGCGGCTGGACTTCCGAAGGCCTGTGTCAAATTTGGTGCCAATCGGCCAAACGGTGGCGCTGTTCATCATAAATCAAATAACTCCCATTGACTTACATGCATTTTATATCTCCACTACCGCAGCTCGATCGACACCAAATTTGGGTCACTTCTTCACCGAGGGGCCCCGATGACAGCTGAGCGATTTGGTGCGATTGACCAAAGCGCGCGCCGTATCGAAGCTCAAACGCCGTCGCTAAGCACATTCGTTTCAATGCCATTTTCAAACGCGCGCGTTTAGCCTCGACCGGGCTGACCCGTCGAGACCTCGCTTCGGGTACCTCACAGCGGGACGTCGGCGAGCCGGGACGACTTCAGCGCCCTCCGGCGAGCGTGAGGCGACTGGCGACAGGTGGCTTGGACCCCGTTTACAACTGCTCGCAGTTCTAGTTAGGGGTCCAAGCCCGAGTGGGCTGGGAACCGCGAATGCAAAGCATCGCGGTTCCCTGTACCAGCGGTGCAGGAACCCTATTGTTTTCGCTCAGATTTTTATTAGGGGTCCAAGCCCGAAGTGGGCAGGGAACCCGCGTTTGCAAGGCAACGCGGTTCCCGTACCACGAAGTGGCGGGGAACCCTATTGTTTTCGTTAGGATTTTTATTATTAGGGGTCCAAGCCCGAAGTGGGCTGGGAACCCGCGTTTATAGAGCAGCGGTTCCCATACCACGAAGTGGCATGGAACCCTATTGTAATCGTTCTCGTTTTTATTATTATTATTATTTTTATTCTTCCGTGAAGAAAACGCATACTGGGGACTGCATGGTAAGGAGTGTACACGCGACATTCGCAACATAGGTCCAACTCACCGCCATGACCGCACTCGAAAAAATTCGCACACTTCTACTGCTAGGGGCGCTATACGCAAGGTCAACAGCGTTTGGGCTTGGACCTCTCCACTACTGAAGTCGTTATATCAAAACCTTATATCCACGCGTTCGGGGATCGAGCTGAATCTCCTGGTATAGGCCACGCCCATTTCCGCCTAAACTTTTTCGAGCTACATCGCGAAAACTGAAAAACCTATTTTAATTAACTTCTCTGAAGCCGCCAAGTCCGATCGACACGAAACTTAGCACGGATAATCTCTGGACAGAGCTCTACAAAGTTTGCGAAGGAAATCTTGATCCGACAAACAATGGCGCGATTATAAGCTAACAAACATTTGCAAAAAACGCTACTAACAGGAAGTGAGGGCATAACTTCTGTTTGGAATGGCCGATCGACACCAAACTTGGACCACTCAGTTGGGATGGGCCCCTGAGGGCCTGTGAAAAATTTGGTGCTGCTGGCCCTAGATGGCGCTCTTTAATCCAGAAAATTTGTTCCTCCATAACCACAAGTCACATTGACATGAAACCAGTGCCAAATTGTTCAGAATGGTCCCCTGATGCCAGGCACCAAAGGGGACCCTAATATGCCCATAGGTGGCGCTGCTATTGCAGATTAAAGACAAAAAAATTCATCCCATTGACTTACATTCATTTTATATCTCCAGAACCGCAGGTCCGATTGACACCAAATTTGGCCCAATTCTTACCCATGGGGCCCTGATGATACCACAAAAATTTGGTGCAGATCGGACTAAAGGTGGCGCTGTAATCGAAGCTCAAAGCCGGTCAGAAGCCCCATTGAAATGAATGGGATTTCAAACCAGCACACTTTTTCACAAGGTTTGGAATGGCCGATCAACACCAAACTTGGGGACCTTATGCGGCTGGACTTCCCGAAGGCCTGTGTAAAATTTGGTGTCAATCGGCCAAACGGTGGCGCTGTTCATCATATATTTAAAAAAAACCCATTCACTTACATGCATTTTATATCTCCACTACCGCAGCTGCGATCGACACCAAATTTGGGTCACTTCTTCACCGAGGGGCCCTGATGATACCACAAACATTTGGTGCAGATCGGCCAAAAGCTGCCGCTGCAATCGAAGCTCAAAGCCGGTCAGAAGCCCCATTGAAATGAATGGGATTTCAAACCAGCACACATTTTGATAAGGTTTGGAATGCCCGATCAACACCAAACTTGGGGACCTTATGCGGCTAGACTTCCCGAAGGCCTGTGTCAAATTTGGTACCAATCGGCCAAACGGTGGCGCTGTTCATCATATATCAAAAAAACTCCCATTCAGTTACATGCATTTTATATCTCCACTACCGCAGCTCAATCGACACCAAATTTGGGTCAGTTCTTCCCCGTGGGGCCCCGATGACACCTGAGCGACTTGGTGCAGTTCAGCCAAAAGGCAGCGCCGTAATCAAAGCTCAAAGGCCATCGCTAAGCCCATTCGTTTCAATGCCATTTTCAAACACGCCGCGTTTCGCCTGGCTTCGGAGCGGCCCGTCGAGACCTCGCTCGGGGACATTACAGCGGGACGTCGGTGGGCCGGGACGACTTCAGCGCCCTCCAGCTGGGCTGGGGCGACTGGCGACAGGTGGCTTGGACCCGTTTACAACTGCTTCGCAGTTCTAGTTATTATTCTTTTCTTCCGTGTATAAAACTCATACTGCAGCGATCGCTGTAACTCCTAGAAGCAGCGCAACTCTCAGCGTAGCTTCACAGCCTCAAGAGTAACTCAGGCGCAAAATTCGCACACTTCTACCGCTAGGGGCGCTGTAAGCAAGGTCAACGCGTTTGGGCTTGGACCTCTCGACTACGAAGTCGTATATCAAAACCTTATATCCACGCGTTCGGGGATCGAGCTGAATCTCCTGGTATAGGCCACGCCCATTTCCGCCTAAACTTTTTTTCGAGCTACAGCGCAAAACTGAAAAACCACCTCAAACGTACTCCTCGAAGCCGCAAGTCCGATCGCACACGAAACTTGGCACGGATAATCTCTGAACCAAGCTCTACAAAGTTTGTAGAGGAAATTTTGATCCGACATAAAATGCCGCAATTATATGCTATCAAGCGTTTGCGAAAGCGCTACTAACAGGAAGTGAGGGCATAACTTCAGTTTGGAATGGCCGATCGACACCAAACTTGGACCACTCAGTTGGGATGGGCCCCTGAGGGCCTGTGCAAAATTTGGTGCAGCTGGCCCCTAGGTGGCGCTCTTTAATCCAGAAAATTTGTTCCTCCATAACCACAAGTCACATTGACATGAAACCAGTGCCGAATTATTCAGCATGGTCCCCTAATGCCAGGCACCAAAGGGGACCCTAATGTTGCCAATAGGTGGCGCTGCTATTGCAACTTAAAGACGAAATTTTTTTCCCATTGACTTACATTCATTTTATATCTCCAGAACCCCAGGTCCGATTGACACCAAATTTGGGTCAATTGTTACCCATGGGGCCCCTGATGATACCACAAAAATTTGGTGCAGATCGGCCTAAAGGTGGCGCTGTAATCGAAGCTCAAATCCGGTCAGAAGCCCCATTGAAATGAATGGGATTTCAAACCAGCACACTTTTCACAAGGTTTAGAATGCCCGATCAACACCAAACTTGGGGACCTTATGCGGCTTGACTTCCCGAAGGCCTGTGTCAAATTTGGTGCCAATCGGCTAAGCGGTGGCGCTCTTCATCATAAATCAAATAACTCCCATTGACTTACATGCATTTTATATCTCCAGTACCGCAGCTCCGATCGACACCAAATTTGGGTCACTTCTTCACCGAGGGGCCCCGATGACAGCTGAAGCGATTTGGTGCGATTCGGCCAAAAGGCAGCGCCGTGTCGAAGCTCAAAGCGCCGTCGCTAAGCCCATTACGTTTCAATGGCATTTTCGAACACGCCGCATTTACGCCTCGATTGAGCTGACCCGTCGGGACCTCTCGGGGACCTCACGCGGACGTCCAGCGGGACGCCGGGACGACTTCAGCGCCCTCAGCGAGCTGAAGAGGCGACTGGCGACAGGTGGCTTGGACCCGTTTACAACTGCTTTCGCCAGTTCTAGTTAGGGTCCAAGCCCGAAGTGAGCTGGGAACCAGCGTTTGCAAGGCAGCGCGGTTCCCATACCGCGAAGTGGCAGGGAACCCTATTGTTTTCAGCTCAGATTTTTATTAGGGGTCCAAGCCCGAAGTGGGCTGGGAACCAGCGTTTGCAAAACAGCGGTTCCCATACCACAAGTGGCTGGGAACCCTATTGTATCGTTCTCGTTTTTATTATTTTTTTCTTCCGTAGCTAAAACTCATACTGCAGCCTAGAGGGTAAGTGCCAGGGACGCTGAAACTCACAGGGTAGGTGCAACTCTTGTCAATGACCTCAGGCGCAAAATCCGCACACTTCTACCACTAGGGGCGCTATAAGCAAGGTCAACGCGTTTGGGCTTGGAACTCCCGCCTCTAGCGTATATCAAAACCTTATATCCACGCGTTCGGGGATCCAGCTGAATCTCGTGGTATAGGCCACGCCCATTTCCGCCTAGACTTTTTTTGAGCTACATCGCAAAACTGAAAAACCTATTTTAATTAACTCCTCCGAAGCCGCCAAGTCCGATCGCCACGAAACTTGGCACGGATAATCTCTGGACCGAGCTCTACAAAGTTTGTAGAGGAATTTTGATATCACAAAAAATGTCGCAATTATCCGCTAACAAGCGTTTGCGAAAACGCTACTAACAGCAAGTGAGGCGATAACTCCGGATTGGAATGGCCGATTGACACCAAATTTGGACCATTCATTTGGGACGCCCCCCTGAGGGCCTCTGCAAAATTTGGTGCAACTCGCCCCTAGGTGGCGCTCTTTAATCCTGAAAATTAGTTCCTCTATAACCACAAGTGACATTGACATGAAACCAGTGCCCAATTGTTCAGCATGGTCCCCTGATGCCAGGCACCAAAGGGGACCCTAATGTTGCCTATAGGTGGCGCTGCTATTGCAGATTACAGGCGGAAAAAATTCCCATTGACTTACATGCAATTTATATCTCCATAACCATAAATCCGATTGACACCAAATTTGGGTCAATTGTTACCCATGGGCCCCTGATGACACCACAAAAATTTGATGCAGTTCGGCCAAACGGTGGCGCTGTAATCTAAGCTCAAATGCCCCATTCATTTCAATGGGATTTTCAACCACAGCACATTTTGCCTCATAACTACGCCCTAATACATCGCACATTCATAACTCTTATGTCTACGTGTTTGGGGATGCAGCCGATTCCGGCGGTATAGGACACGCCTCTGTCGCGATGACGATTTCATTTTCGCGAAATCGCCAAAAGCGGAAAACTTATTTTAATTAACTCCTCGAAGCTGCAACTCCGATCGACACCAAACTTTGCACAGACCATCTCTGGACCAAGCCGAAGAAAGTTTGTAGAGGAATTTTGATTCGACAAAAAGCGGCCGAATTACAGGCTAACAAATATTTCGCGAAGCGCTAAAAACACGAAGTATAACATAACTCTGGTTTGGAAAGGCCGATCAACATAAAACTTGGCGACCTTATCTGCCCTGGCCCTAGAGGCCTGTGCAAAATTTCGTGCAATTCGCCGCTAGTTGGCGCTACCCGAAAAAATCCCATTGACTTTACATTCATTTTATATCTCCACAACCACAAGTCCTAATCAAACCAAATTTGGGTCAATTGTTACCCATGGGGCCCTGATGACACCACAAGCATTTGGTGCAGTTCGGCCTAAAGGTGGCGCTGTAATCTAAGCACAAATGTCCTATTCATTTCATAAGGATTTTTCAGTCAATTACATTTTGCCTCATAACGTCGGCCTACTACATCGCACATTCATAAGTATTATGTCTACGTGTTTGGGGGATGCAGCCGATTCCGATGGTATAGGACACGCCTCTGTCGCGATGGCGATTTCATTTTCGCGAAATCGCAAAAAATGGAAAACCTATTTTAATTAACTCCTCGAAGCCGCCAAGTCCGATTGACGCAAACTTTGCACAGAGCATCTCTGGACCAAGCCGAAGAAAGTTTGTAGAGGGAATTTTGATTCGACAAAAAACGGCCTAATTACAGGCTAACAGATATTTCGTAGCAGCTACAAACAGGAAGTATAACATATCTCATGCTTAGAAAGGCCGATCAACACCAAACTTGGGGACCTTATGCGGCATGATTTCCCGAAGGCCTGTGTCAAATTTCGTACCAATCGACCAAACGGTGGCGCTGTTCATCATATATTAAAAAAACTCCCATTGACTTACATGCATTTTATATCTCCAGTACCGCAGCTCCGATCGACACCAAATTTGGGTCACTTCTTCACCAAGGGGCCATGATGACAGCTGAGCGATTTGGTGCAATTCAGCCAAAAGGCGGCGCCGTGATCGAAGCTCAAACGCCGTCGCTAAGCCCATTCATTTCAATGGCATTTTCAAACACGCCAGCGTTTAAGCCTCGATTCGGGCGGCCCGTCGAGACCTCACTTTCGGGGACCTTACTGGCGGGGCGTCGGCGCCGGGACAACTTCAGCGCCCTCAGCGGTGAGAGGCGACTGGCGACAGGTGGCTTGGACCCGTTTACAACTGCTTCGCAGTTCTAGTTTTATTATTTTTTTCTTCCGTGCATAAAGCGCATACTGCAGCGATACGCTGTAACTCCTAGAAACGCGAAACTGTCAGCGTAGCTTCACAGCCCCAAGAGTACCTCAGGCGAAAAATCCGCACACTTCTACCGCTAGGGGCGCTATACACAAAGGTCAGCGCGTTTGGGCTTGGATCTCCCGACTACGAAGGCGTATATCAAAACCTTATATCCACGCGTTCTGGGGATCACGCTGAATCTCATGGTATAGGCCACGCCCATTTCCGCCTAAACTTTTTTTCGAGCTACGTCGCGAAAACTGAAAAACCTATTTTAATTAACTCCTCCGAAGCCGCAAGTCCGATCAACACGAAACTTTGCACAGATAATCTCTGGACCGAGCTCTACAAAGTTTGTAGAGGGAATTTTGATATCACAAAAAATGTCGCAATTATACGCTAACAAACGTTTGCGAGAACGCTACTAACAGGAAGTGAGTTCATAACTTCGGATTACAATGGCCGATCGACACCAAATTTGGACCACTCATTAGGGACGCCCCCCTGAGGGCCTCTGCAAAATTTGGTGCGACTTGCCCCTAGGTGGCGCTCTTTAATCCAGAAAATTTGTTCCTCCATAACCACAACTCACATTGACATGAATCTAGTGCCGAATTGTTCAGCATGGTCCCCTGATGCCAGGCACCAAAGGGGACCCTAATGTGCCCATAGGTGGCGCTGTTATTGCAGCTTAAAGACGAAAAAATTTTCCCATTGACTTACATGCAATTTATATCTCCAGAACCGTAAGTCCGATTGACACCAAATTTGGGTCAGTTGTTACCCATGGGGCCCTGATGACACCACAGAAATTTGGTGCAATTCGGCCTAACGGTGGCGCTGTAATCTAAGCTCAAATGCCCCATTCATTTCAATGGGAATTTCAACCAAAGCACATTTTGCCTCATAACTACGGCTAACTACATCGCACATTCATAAATCTTATGTCTACGTGTTTGGGGCATTCTGTCGATTCCTATGGTATATTACACGCCTCTGTGCGATGACGATTTCATTTTCGCGAAATCGCAAAAACTGGAAAACCTATTTTAATTAACTCCTCCGAAGCCGCAAGTCCAATCGACACGAAACTTTGCACAGACCATCTCTGGACCGAGCCGAAGAAAGTTTGTAGACGGAATTTGGATCCGACCTAAAAGCGGCCGAATTACAAGCTAACAAATCTTTGCTGAAAGCGCTACAAACAGGAAGTATAACATATCTCAGGCTTGGAAAGGCCGATCCGCACTAAACTTGGTGACCTTATGCGGCTGGACTTCCCGAAGGCCTGTGTCTAATTTGGTGCCAATCGGCTAAACGGTGGCGCTGTTCATCACATATCAAAAAAATCCCATTCACTTACATGCATTTTATATCTCCACTACCGCAGCTCCCATTGACACCAAATTTCGGTCAGTTCTTCACCAAGGTGCCCTGATGACAGCTGAGCGACTTGGTGGAATTCGGCCAAAGGCGGCGCCCGTGATCGAAGCTCAAAGCGCCGTCGCTAAGCCCATTCATTTCAATGGCATTTTCAAACACGCAGCGTTTAGCCTCGGTTCGAGCGGCCCGTCGGGACCTCGCTTCGGGGCCTCACGCGGGACGTCGGCAGGCTCCAGGACGACTTCAGCGGCGCCTCAGCGAGGCGTGAGGCTGACTGGCGACAGGTGGCTTGGACCCCGTTTACAACTGCTCGCGCAGTTCTAGTTAGGGTCCAAGCTCGAGTGAGCTGGGAACCAGCGATTGCAAGGCATCGCGGTTCCCAGTACCAGCGATGCGTGGGAACCCTATTGTTTTCGTTAGGATTTTTTATTATTAGGGGTCCAAGCCCGGTGGGCTGGGAACCCGCTTGCAGGCAACGCGGTTCCCGCATACCACAGTGGCGGGGAACCTATTGTTTTCGTTCAGTTTTTATTATTATTATTATTATTATTCTTCCGTGAAGAAAACGCATACTGGGGACTGCATGGTAAGGGGTGCACCGCGAAACTCACAAGGTAGGTCCAAAAGCGCCAGCGACCGCAGGCAAAAAAATTTGCACACTTCTATCGCTAGGGGCTGTAAGCAAGGTCAACGCGTTTTGGCTTGGACCTCTCGACTGCGAAGGCGTATATCAAAACCTTATATCCACGCTGTTCAGGGATCGAGCTGAATCTCCTGGTATAGGCCACGCCCATTTCCGCCTAAACTTTTTTTCGAGCTACATCGCGAAAACTGAAAAACCTATTTTAATTAACTCCTCCGAAGCCGCAAGTCCGATCGCCACGAAACTTGGCACGGATAATCTCTGGACCGAGCTCTACAAAGTTTGCAGAGGAAATTTTAATCCGAAAAAAACTGTCGCAATTATACACTAACAAACGTTTGCGAAAAATGCTACTAACAGGAAGTAAGGTCATAACTTCGGTTTGGAATGGCCGATCGACACCAAATTTGGACCACTCAGTTGGGATGGGCCCCTGAGGGCCTGTGCAAAATTTGGTGCAGCTGGCCCCTAGGTGGCGCTCTTTAATCCAGAAAATTAGTTCCTCTATAACCACAAGTCCCATTGACATGAATCCAGTGCCGAATTGTTCAGCATGGTCCCCTGATGGCAGGCACCAAAGGGGACCCTAATATGCCCATAGGTGGCGCTGCTATTGCAAATTAAACACGAATTTTTTTTCCCATTGACTTACATTCATTTTATATCTCCAGAACCGCAGCTCCGATTGACACCAAATTTGGGTCAATTGTTACCCATGGGGCCCTGATGATACCACAAAAATTTGGTGCAGATCGGCATAAAGGTGGCGCTGTAATCGAAGCTCAAATCCGGTCAGAAGCCCCATTGAAATGAATGGGATTTCAAACCAGCACACATTTTCATAAGGTTTGGAATGCCCGATCAACACCAAACTTGAGGACCTTATCCGGCTGGACTTTCCCGAAGGCCTGTGTAAAATTTGGTGTCAATCGGCCAAACGGTGGCGCTCTTCATCATATATCAAAAAAACTCCCATTCACATACATGCATTTTATATCTCCAGAACCGCCGGTCCGATTGACACCAAATTTGGGTCATTTGTTCCCCATGGTGCCCTGATGATACCATAACAATTTGGTGCAGTTCGGCCAAAAGGCGGCGCTGTAATCGAACCTCAAATCCGGTCAGAAGCCCCATTGAAATGAATGGGATTTCAAACCAGCACACTTTTTCACAAGGTTTGGAATGGCCGATCAACACCAAACTTGGGGACCTTATGCGACATGACCTCCCGAAGGCCTGTGTCAAATTTGGTGCCAATCGCCAAACGGTGGCGCTGTTCATCACATATGAAATAACTCCCATTCACTTGCATGCATTTTATATCTCCACTACCGCGAACTCGAATGACACCAAATTTGGGTAACTTCTTCACCGAGGGGCCCCGATGACAGCTGAGCGATTTGGTGCGATTCGCCAAAAGGAGGCGCCGTATCGAAGCTCTAACGCCGCCGCTAAGCCCATTCATTTCAATGGCATTTTCAAACACGCTGCACTTCACCGGTTCGAGCTGCCTTTCGAGACCTCACTCGGGACCTCACGCTGGACGCCGGCGGGCGCCGGACGACTTCAGCTACTCAGCGGCTTAAGAGGACGACTGGCGTACACGTGGCTTGGACCCCGCTTACAACTGCTCTCGCAGTTCTAGTTATTATTATTTTTTCTTCCGAAGAAAAGCGATACTGCAGCGGTCGCGGTAACTCCTGCGAACGCCAAATTCTCAGGGTACGTCTCATTTCTTTGTCGATGACCTCACACGCAAAAATTCGCACACTTCTACCGCTAGGGGGCGCTGTAAGCAAGGTCAACGCGTTTGGGCTTGGACCTCTCGACTGCGAAGGCGTATATCAAAAACCTTATATCCACGCGTTCGGGGGATCCAGCTGAATCTCCTGGTATAGGCCACGCCCATTTCCGCCTAGACTTTTTTCGAGCTACAACGCGAAAACTGAAAAACCTATTTTAATTAACTCCTCCGAAGCCGCAAGTCCGATCAACACGAAACTTGGCACGGATAATCTCTGGACCGAGCTCTACAAAGTTTGTAGAGGGAATTTTGATCTGACAAAAATGTCGCAATTATACGCTAACAAACGTTTGCGAAAAACGCTACTAACAGGAAGTGAGGTCATAACTTCGGATTGGAATGGCCGATCGACACCAAATTTGGACCACTCATTAGGGATGCCCCCTTGAGGGCCTCTGCAAAATTTGGTGCCACTCGCCCCTAGGTGGCGCTCTTTAATCCAGAAAATTTGTTCCTCTATATCCACAAGTCACATTGACATGAAACCAGTGCCAAATTGTTCAGCATGGTCCCCTGATGCCAGGCACCAAAGGGGACCCTAATGTGCCCATAGGTGGCGCTGCTATTGCAGATTACAGACCAAAAAATTTTTCCCATTGACTTACATGCAATTTATATCTCCATAACCACAAATCCGAATCAAACCAAATTTGGGTCAATTGTTACCCATGGGCCCCTGATGACACCACAAAAATTTGGTGCAGTTCGGCCTAACGGTGGCGCTGTTATCTAAGCTCAAATGCCCCATTCATTTCAATGGGATTTTCAACCAAAGCACATTTTGCCTCATAACTACGGCCTAACACATCGCACAATCATAATTCTTATGTCTCCGTGTTTGGGGGATGGTGCCGATTCCGATGGTATAGGACACGCCTCTGTGCGATGACGATTTCATTTTG
Organism: Lepomis macrochirus; assembly: GCA_024633595.2. Lineage (NCBI taxonomy): Eukaryota > Metazoa > Chordata > Actinopteri > Centrarchiformes > Centrarchidae > Lepomis > Lepomis macrochirus. Next base: position 30,468,033 of record JALXJV020000014.1, read on the forward strand.
CGAAATCGCAAAAACTGGAAAACCTATTTTAATTAACTCCTCCGAGCCGCTAAGTCCGATCGACACCGAAACTTTGCACAGAGCATCTCTGGACCAAGCCGAAGAAAGTTTGTAGAGGGAATTTTGATTCGACAAAAAAAGGCCGAATTACAGGCTAACAAATATTTGCAAAAACGCTAAAAACACTAAGTATAACATAACTCTGGCTTCGAAAGGCCGATCAACATAAAACTTGAGGACCTTATCTGCCCTGTCCCCTAGACGGCCTCTGCAAAATTTGGTTCATTTCGCCGCTAGTTGGCGCTACCCAAAAAAATTCCCATTGACTTACATTCATCTCATATCTCCATAACCACAAGTCTGATTCTAACCAAATTTGGGTCAATTGTTTCTGATGGGGCCCTGATGACACCACAAAAATTTGGTAAACTTCGGCCTAAAGGTGGCGCTGTAATCTAAGCGCAAATGCCCCTTTCATTTCAAAGGGAATTTCAACCAAAGCACATTTAGCCTCATAACTACGGCCTACTATATCGCACATTCAAAAGTGTTATGTCTACGTGTTTGGGGGATGCAGCCGATTCCGACGGTATAGGACACGCCTCTGTGCGATGACGATTTCATTTTGCGATATCACAAAAACTAAAAAACCTATTTTAATTAACTCCTCCGAAGCCGCAAGTCCGATAGACACTGAAACTTTGCACAGACCATCTCTGGACCGAGCCGAAGAAAGTTTGTAGAGGGAATTTTGATCCGACAAAAACGGCCGAATTACAGTCTAACAAATATTTGCGAAAACGCTAAAACACAAAGTATAACGTATCTCAGGCTTGGAATGGCCGATCAACACCAAACTTGGAGACCTTATCCACCATGACTTCCCGAAGGTCTGTGCAAAATTTGGGTCAGTTAGCCGCTAGTTGGCGCTACTCCAAAAAAATTCCCATTGACTTACATTCATTTCAGATCTCCATAACCGCAAGCCACTTTCATTTACAACTATGGTCTTTTCTGCTCCACAGGCCTCGTCTTGGCTCTGGGGCCCGTGATTATGGCACAATTAATCATGGCGGGCCTGGACGACTCGCGCACCTCCAGGCTGAGGGCTGACTGGCCGGGGCTTGGACCCCGCTTACAACTGCTCGCAGTTCTAGTTATTATTATTTTTTCTTCCGTGCATAAACGCATACTGCAGCGGTCGCTGTAACTCCTAGAAACGCCAACTCTCAACGTAGCTTCACAGCCTCAAGAGTAACTCAGGCGCAAAAATTCGCACACTTCTACCGCTAGGGGCGCTGTAAGCAAGGTCAACGCGTTTGGGCTTGGACCTCTCGACTACGAAGTCGTATATCAAAACCTTATATCCACGCTGTTCGGGGATCGAGCTGAATCTCCTGGTATAGGCCACGCCCATTTCCGCCTAAACTTTTTTCGAGCTACATCGCGAAAACTGAAAACCTATTTTAATTAACTCCTCCGAACCCGCAAGTCCGATCGACACGAAACTTGGCACGGATAATCTCTGGACCGAGCTCTACAAAGTTTGTAGAGGGAATTTTGATCTGACAAAAAATGTCGCAATTATATCGCTAACAAACGTTTGTCAAAAACGGTATTAACTGGAAGTGAGGTCATATCTTTGGATTGGAATGGCCGATCAACACCAAATTTGGACCATTCATTTGGGACGCCCCCTTGAGGGCCTGTGCACAATTTGGTGCAGCTGGCCCCTAGGTGGCGCTCTTTAATCCAGAAAATTAGTTCCTCTATAACCACAAGTCCCATTGACATGAATCCAGTGCCGAATTGTTCAGCATGGTCCCCTGATGGCAGGCACCAAAGGGGACCCTAATATGCCCATAGGTGGCGCTGCTATTGCAAATTAAACACGAATTTTTTTTTCCCATTGACTTACATTCATTTTATATCTCCAGAACCGCAGCTCCGATTGACACCAAATTTGGGTCAATTGTTACCCATGGGGCCCTGATGATACCACAAAAATTTGGTGCAGATCGGCCTAAAGGTGGCGCTGTAATCGAAGCTCAAATCCGGTCAGAAGCCCCATTGAAATGAATGGGATTTCAAACCAGCACACATTTTCATAAGGTTTGGAATGCCCGATCAACACCAAACTTGAGGACCTTATCCGGCTGGACTTCCCGAAGGCCTGTGTAAAATTTGGTGTCAATCGGCCAAACGGTGGCGCTCTTCATCATATATCAAAAAACTCCCATTCACATACATGCATTTTATATCTCCAGAACCGCCGGTCCGATTGACACCAAATTTGGGTCATTTGTTCCCTATGGTGCCCTGATGATACCATAACAATTTGGTGCAGTTCGGCCAAAGGCGGCGCTGTAATCGAACCTCAAATCCGGTCAGAAGCCCCATTGAAATGAATGGGATTTCAAACCAGCACACTTTTCACAAGGTTTGGAATGGCCGATCAACACCAAACTTGGGGACCTTATGCGACTATGACCTCCGAAGGCCTGTGTCAAATTTGGTGCCAATCGGCCAAACGGTGGCGCTGTTCATCACATATGAAATAACTCCCATTCACTTGCATGCATTTTATATCTCCACTACCGCAACTCGAATGACACCAAATTTGGGTAACTTCTTCACCGAGGGGCCCCGATGACAGCTGAGCGATTTGGTGCGATTCGGCCAAAAGCGGCGCCGTAATCGAAGCTCTAACGCCGCCGCTAAGCCCATTCATTTCAATGGCATTTTCAAACACGCCGCTGCCATCTCGGTTCGAGCGGCCTTCGAGACCTCACTGGGACCTCACTCGGGACCTCAGCGGGACGTCGGCGAGCCGGGACGACTTCAGCACTTCAGCGAGGCGACTGAGCCGGGTGGCTTGGACCCGCTTACAACTGCTCGCGAGTTCTAGTTAGGGTCCAAGCCCGAAGTGGGCTGGGAACCCGCTTGCAAGCAACGCGTTCCCATACCACAGTGGCTGGGAACCCTATTGTTTTCGCTCAGATTTTTATTATTTTTTTCTTCCGTGCATAAAACTCATACTGCAGCATACCCCGTAAATGCTAGGGACGCAAAACTCACAAGGTAGGTTCGCAGTCCTCAAGAGTACCTCAGGCGCAAAAATTCGCTACACTTCTACTGCTAGGGGCGCTATAAGCAAGGTCAACGCGTTTGGGCTTGGACCTCCTCGACTACGAAGGCGTATATCAAAACCTTATATCCACGCGTTCGGGGATCGAGCTGAATCTCCTGGTATAGGCCACGCCCATTTCCGCCTAAACTTTTTTCGAGCTACATCGCGAAAACTGAAAACCTATTTTAATTAACTCCTCCGAAGCCGCAAGTCCGATCGACACTGAAACTTAGCACGGATAATCTCTGGACCGAAGCTCTACAAAGTTTGTAGAGGGAATTTTGATACGACTAAAAATGTCGCAATTATATCGCTAACAAACATTTGCGAAAACGCTACTAGCACGAAGTGAGGGCATAACTTCGGATTGGAATGGCCGATCGACACCAAATTTGGACCACTCATTTGGGACGCCCCCCTGAGGGCCTGTGCAAAATTTGGTGCAACTCGCCCTAGGTGGCGCTCTTTAATCCAGAAAATTAGTTCCTCTATAACCACAAGTCACATTGACATGAATCCAGTGCCAAATTGTTCAGCTTGGTCCCCTGATGCCAGGCACCAAATTGGAACCTGATGTGCCCATAGGTGGCGCTGCTATTGCAAATTAAAAATGTTTTCAAAAATCCCATTGACTTACATTCATTTTATATCTCCATAACCACAAATCCGATTGACACCAAATTTGGGTCAATTGTTACCCATGGGCCCCTGATGCATACCACAAAAAAATTTGGTGCAGTTCGGCCTAACGGTGGCGCTGTAATTAAAGCTCAAATGCCCCATTCATTTCAATGGGATTTTCAACCAAAGCACATTTTGCCTCATAAGCTACGGCAAACTACATCGCACATTCATAAATCTTATGTCTACGTGTTTGGGGATTGAGCCGATTCCAATGGTATAGGACACGCCTCTGTGCGATGACATTTTCATTTTGCAAAATCGCAAAAATGGAAAACCTATTTTAATTAACTCCTCCGAAGCCGCAAGTCCGATAGACACGAAACTTTGCACAGAGCATCTCTGGACCAAGCCGAAGAAAGTTTGTAGAGGGAATTTTGATTCGACAAAAAAGGCCGAATTACAGGCTAACAAATATTTGCAAAACGCTAAAAACACGAAGTATAACATAACTCTTGCTTGGAAAGGCCGATCAACACAAAACTTGAGAACCTTATCTGCCCTGCCCCCTAGAAGGCCTCTGCAAAATTTGGTTCATTTCGCCGCTAGTTGGCGCTACCCAAAAAAATTCCCATTGACTTACATTCATCTCATATCTCCATAACCACAAGTCAGATTCTAACGAAATTTGGGTCAATTGTTTCTGATGGGGCCCTGATGACACCACAGAAATTTGGTAAACTTCGGCCTAAAGGTGGCGCTGTAATCTAAGCGCAAATGCCCCATTCATTTCAATAGGAATTTCAACCAAAGAACATTTAGCCTCATAACTACGGCAAACTACATCGCACTTTCATAAATCTTATGTCTACGTGTTTGGGGATTCTGACGATTCCGACGGTATAGGACACGCCTCTGTGCGATGACGATTTCATTTTGCGATATCACAAAACTGAAAACCTATTTTAATTAACTCCTCCGAAGCCACAAGTCCGATAGACACTAAACTTTGCACAGACCATCTCTGGACCGAGCCGAAGAAAGTTTGTAGAGGGAATTTTGATCCGACAAAAACGGCCGAAATACAGGCTAACAAATATTTCGCGAAAACGCTTAAAACACAAAGTATAACATATCTTAGGCTTGAAAGGCCGATCAACACCAAACTTGGAGACCTTATCCGACATGACCTCCGAAGGTCTCTGCAAAATTTGGGGCAGTTAGCCGCTAGTTGGCGCTACCCAAAAAAAATTCCCATTGACTTACATTCATTTCAGATCTCCATAACCGCAAGCCACTTTCATTTACAACTATGGTCTTTTCTGCTCCACAGGCCCCGCTCTTGGCTCTGGGGCCCGTGATTATGGCACAATTAATCATGGCGGGCCTGGACGACTTCACATCCGCGGGCTGAGGGGCGACTGGCGACAGGTGGCTTGGACCCCGCTTACAACTGCTCGTAGTTCTAGTTAGGGTCCAAGCCCGAAGTGGGCTGGGAACCGCGCTGCAGAGTAACGCGTTCCCATACCACGAGTGGCTGGGAACCCTATTGTTTTCGCTTAAGATTTTTATTATTCTTATTCTTCCGTGCATAAAACGCATACTGCAGCATACCCCGTAAATGCTAGGGACGCTGAAACTCACAGGGTAGGTCACATTCACTGCACGTAACTCAGGCGCAAAATCCGCACACTTCTACCGCTAGGGGCGCTATAAGCGAGGTCAACGCGTTTGGGCTTGGATCTCCCGACTACGAGGGCGGATATCAAAACCTTATATCCACGCTGTCTGGGGATCCAGCTGAATCTCTTGGTATAGGCCACGCCCATTTCCGCCTAAACTTTTTTTTCGAGCTACATCGCAAAAAACTGAAGAGCCGGGCTAAAATCATCTCCTCCGAAGCCGCAAGTCCGATCGACACGTAAACTTGGCACGGATAATCTCTGGACCGAGCTCTACAAATTTTGTGTACAGAATTTTGATATGACAAAAAATGTCGCAATTATACGCTAACAAATATTTGCGAAAAACGCTACTAACAGGAAGTGAGGGCATAACTTCGGATTGAATGGCCGATCCACACCAAATTTGGACCATTCATTTGGGACGTCCCCCTGAGGGCCTCTGCAAAATTTAGTGCAACTCGCCCCTAGGTGGCGCTCTTTAATCCAGAAAATTAGTTCCTCTATAACCACAAGTCACATTGACATGAAACCACTGCAGAATTGTTCAGCATGGACCCCTGACGCCAGGCACCAAAGGGGACCCTAATGTGCACATAGGTGGCGCTGTTATTCCAAATTAAAAATGTTTTCAAAAATCCCATTGACTTACATTCATTTTATATCTCCATAACCACAAATCCGATTGACACCAAATTTGGGTCAATTGTTACCCATGCGGCCCTGATGACACCAGAAAAATTTGGTGCAGTTCGGCCAAAAGGTGGCGCTGTAATTGAAGCTCAAATGCCCCATTCATTTCAATGGGATTTTCAAATAAAGTACATTTTTCTTCATAACTAAGGCCAACTACATCGCACATTCATAAATCTTATGTCTGCGCGTTCGGGGAATTGAGCTGAATCACATGATGTAGGCCACGCCCACTTCCGCTTAAGCCTTTTCGAGAAAAATGGCAAAAACTGACAAGCCGGCTGAAATCATCTCCTCCGAAGCCGCAAGTCCTATCGACACGAAACTTGGCACAGATAATCTCTGGACCGAGCTCTACAAATTTTGTGTACAGAATTTTGATATGACAAAAAATGTCGCAATTATACGCTAACAAACGTTTGCAAAAAACGCTAGTAAAAGAAGTGATGTCAGATATCAGGTTAGGAGTGGCCGATCAACACCAAACTTGAGTATCTTATGTAGGACACCCCTGAAGGGCTGTGCAAAATTTCGTGCAATTCGCCGCTAGTTGGCGCTACCCCAAAAAATCCCATTGACTTACATTAATTTTATAACTCCAGAACCGCAAGTCCGATTCACACCAAATTTGGGTCAATTGTTACCCATGGGCCCCTGATGATACCACATAAATGTGGTGCAATTCGGACAAAGGTGGCGCTATAATCGAAGCTGAAATGCCGCCATAAAGCCCATTGAAATGAATGGGATTTCAAACCAGCACACATTTTCATTAAGGTTTGGAATGGCCGATCAACACCAAACTTGGAGACCTTATCCGACATGACCTCCCGAAGGCCTCTGTCTAATTTGGTATCAATCTGCCAAACGGTGGCGCTCTTCATCATATATCAAAAAAACTCCCATTCACTTTACATGCATTTTATATCTCCAGTACCACAGCTCCGGATCGACACCAAATTTCGATCACTTCTTCCCCAAGGCCCTGATGACAGCTAAGCGATTTGGTGCAATTCAGCCAGAAGGTGGCGCAGTAATCGAAGCTCAAACGCCGCCGTGGAGCCCATTCATTTCAATGGCATTTTCAAACATCGCCGCTTTGCTATCGGTTCTGAGTGGCCCGCCGAGACCTGACTCGGGGCCTTACGCAGGACGTCGGCAGGGCACCTGGACGACTCAGCCACTCAGCTGGGGCGAGTGACTAGCCGGGGCTTGGACCCCGCTTACAACTGCTCGCAGTTCTAGTTTTATTATTTTTTTTCTTCCGTGAATAAAACTCATACTGCAGCATACCCCGTAACTGCTAGGGACGCGGAACTCACAGGGTAGGTCACATTCACTGCACGTAACTCAGGCGCAAAAAGTCGCACACTTCTACTGCTAGGGGGCGCTATACGCAAGGTCAACGCGTTTTGGCTTGGACCTCTCAACTACGAAGGCGTATATCAAAAACCTTATATCCACACGTTCGGGGGATCCAGCTGCATCTCGTGGTATAGGCCACGCCCATTTCCGCCTAAACTTTTTTCGAGCTACATCGCGAAAACTGAAACACCACCCAAAATCATCTCCTCCAAAACCGCAAGTCCGATCGACACCGAAACTTGGCACGGATAATCTCTGGACCAAGCTTCACAAAGTTTGTAGAGGAAATTTTGATCCAACAAAACTGTCGCAATTATACGCTAACAAACATTTGCGAAAAACGCTGCTAACAGGAAGTGAGGGCATAACTTCTGTTTGGAATGGCCGATCGACACCAAACTTGGACCACTCAGTTGGGATGGGCCCCTGAGGGCCTGTGCAAAATTTGGTGCAGCTGGCCCCTAGGTGGCGCTCTTTAATCCAGAAAATTTGTTCCTCCATAACCACAAGTCACATTGACATGAAACCAGTGGCGAATTGTTCAGCATGGTCCCCTGATGCCAGGCACCAAAGGGGGCCCTAATGTGCCCATAGGTGGCGCTGTTATTGCAGCTTAAACACGAAATTTTTTTCCCCATTGACTTACATTCATTTTATATCTCCATAACCGCAAGTCCGATTGACACCAAACTTGGGTCAATTGTTACCCATGGGCCCCTGATGATACCACAAAAATTTGGTGCAGATCGGCCAAAAGGTGGCGCTATAATCGAAGCTCAAATCCGGTCAGAAGCCCCATTGAAATGAATGGGATTTCAAACCAGCACACTTTTTCACAAGGTTTGGAATGGCCGATCAACACCAAACTTGGGGACCTTATCCGACATGACCTCCCGAAGGCCTGTGTCAAATTTGGTGCCAATCGGCCAAACGGTGGCGCTGTTCATCCTATATCAAAAAACTCCCATTGACTTACATGCATTTTATATCTCCAGAACCGCTGGTCCGATGGACACCAAATTTGGGTCAATTGTTCCCCATGGGACCATGATGACACCACAAACATTTGGTGCAATTCGGCCTAAAGGTGGCGATACAATTAAAGCTGAAATGCCTACAGAAAGCCCATTGAAATGAATGGGATTTCAAACCAGCACACATTTTCACAAGGTTTGGAATGCCCGATCAACACCAAACTTGAGACTTTATCGCGGCTGGACTTCCCGAAGGCCTGTGTCTAATTTGGTGCCAATCGGTCAAACGGTGGCGTCTTCATCATATATCAAAAAAACTCCCATTCACTTACATGCATTTTATATCTCCAGTACCGCAGCTCCAATCGACACCAAATTTGGGTCACTTCTTCACCGAGGGGCCCCGATGACAGCTGAGCGACTTGGTGCGATTCGGCCAAAAGGCGGCGCCGTAATCGAAGCTCAAACGCCGCCGCTAAGCCCATTCATTTCAATGGCATTTTCAAACGCCGCCGCGTTCGCTCGATTCGAGCTGCCCGTCGACACCTCGCTCGGGGACCTCACGCTGGACGCCGGCAGGGCTGGACGACTACGCGCCATCAGGGCTGAAGGGGCTGACTGGCGACAGGTGGCTTGGACCCCGTTTACAACTGCTCGCAGTTCTAGTTATTATTATTTTTTTTCTTCCGTGCATAAAACTCATACTGCAGCATACCCCGTAAATGCTAGGGACGCGAAACTCACAGGGTAGGTCACATTCACTGCACGTAACTCAGGCGCAAAATTCGCAAACTTCTACCGCTAGGGGGCGCTGTAAGCAAGGTCAACGCGTTTGGGCTTGGACCTCTCGACTACGAAGGAATATATCAAAAACCTTATATCCACGCGTTCGGGGGATCGACCTGAATCTCCTGGTATAGGCCACGCCCATTTCCGCCTAAACTTTTAGTGAGCTACATCGCGAAAACTGAAAAACCTATTTTACTTAACTCCTCCGAACCCACAAGTACGATCGCCACGAAACTTGGCACGGATAATCTCTGGACCGAGCTCTACAAAGTTTGCAGAGGAAATTTTGATCCGACAAACAATGGCGCGATTATACGCTAACAAACGTTTGCGAAAAACGCTACTAACAGGAAGTAAGGTCATAACTTCAGTTTGGAATGGCCGATCGACACCAAACTTGGACCACTAAGTTGGGATGGGCCCCTGAGGGCCTGTGCAAAATTTGGTGCAGCTGGCCCCTAGGTGGCGCTCTTTAATCCAGAAAATTAGTTCCTCCATAACCACAAGGCACATTGACATGAGTCCAGTGCCGAATTGTTCAGCATCGTCCCCTGATGCCAGGCACCAAAGGGGACCCTAATGTGCCCATAGTTGGCGCTGTTATTGCAGCTTAAAGACAAAAAATTTTTTCCCATTGACATACATTCATTTTATATCTCCAGAACCGCAGGTCCGAATGACACCAAATTTGGGTCAATTGTTACCCATGGGGCCCTGATGATACCACAAAAATTTGGTGCAGATCGGCCTAAAAGTGGCGCTGTAATCGAAGCTCAAATCCGGTCAGAAGCCCCATTGAAATGAATGGGATTTCAAACCAGCACACTTTTTCACAAGGTTTGGAATGGCCGATCAACACCAAACTTGGGGACCTTATGCGACATGACCTCCCGAAGGCCTGTGTCAAATTTGGTGCCAATCGCCCAAACGGTGGCGCTGTTCATCACATATGAAATAACTCCCATTCACTTGCATGCATTTTATATCTCCACTACCGCGAACTCGAATGACACCAAATTTGGGTAACTTCTTCACCGAGGGGCCCCGATGACAGCTGAGCGATTTGGTGCGATTCGGCCAAAAGCGGCGCCGTAATCGAAGCTCTAACGCCGCCGCTAAGCCCATTCATTTCAATGGCATTTTCAAACACGCCGCGACTTACCGGTTCGAGCGGCCTTTCGAGACCTCACTCGGGGACCTCACGCTGGACGCCGGCGGGCGCCGGACGACTTCAGCACTCCGCTGGGCGAGGGCGACTGGCGCCGGGTGGCTTGGACCCCGTTTACAACTGCTCGCAGTTCTAGTTAGGGGTCCAAGCCCGAAGTGGGCATGGAACCCGCGATTGCAAGGCATCAGCGGGGCCATACCACAGTGGCATGGAACCCTATTGTTTTTACCGGATTTTAGGGGTCCAAGCTCGAGTGGGCTGGGAACCGCTGAATGCAAGGCATCGCGGTTCCCTGTACCAGCGTGCAGGAACCCTATTGTTTTCGTTAGGATTTTTATTATTATTCTTTTCTTCCGTGCATAAAACGCATACTGCAGCATACCCCGTAAATGCTAGGGACGCTGAAACTCACAGGGTAGGTCACATTCACTGCACGTAACTCAGGCGCAAAAATTTGCACACTTCTACCGCTAGGGCGCTGTAACAAAGATTTTCGACGCTTTGCCCTCTCACTCCCGCATACAAACACGCATATTCACAAACCTTATATCCACGCGTTCGGGGATCCAGCTGAATCTCGTGGTATAGGCCACGCCCATTTCCGCCTAAACTTTTTCGACCCACGTCGCGAAAACTGCAAAACCTATTTTAATTAACTTCTCCGAAGCCGCAAGTCCGATCGACACGAAACTTGGCACACATAATCTCTGGACCGAGCTCTACAAAGTTTGTGTACAGAATTTTGATATGACAAAAAATGACGCAATTATACCATAACAAACGTTTGCGAAAAACGCTACTAACAGGAAGTGATGTCAGATCTCAGGTTAGGAGTGGCCGATCAACACCAAACTTGAGGACATTATGTAAGAGACCCCCCTGAAGGGCTGTGCAAAACTTGGTGCAATTCGCCGCTAGTTGGCGCTACCCAAAAAACACCCCATTGACTTTACATTCATTTTATATCTCCAGAACCGCAGGTCCGATTGACACGAAATTTGGGTCAATTCTTACCCATGGGCCCCTGATGATACCACAAAAATTTCGTGCAGATCGGCCTAAAGGTGGCGCTGGAATCGAACCTCAAATCCGGTCAGAAGCCCCATTGAAATGAATGGGATTTCAAACCAGCACACTTTTCATCACAGGTTTGGAATGGCCGATCAACACCAAACTTGGGGACCTTATGCGGCATGACCTCCTGAAGGCCTGTGTCAAATTTGGTGCCAATCGGCCAAATGGTGGCGCTGTTCATCATATATCAAAAAAACTGCCATTCACTTACATGCATTTTATATCTCCAGTACCGCGAGCTCCGATTGACACCAAATTTGGGTCACTTCTTCACCAAGAGGCCCTGATGACAGCTGAGCGATTTGGTGCGATTCGGCCAAAAGGCGGCGCCGTAATCGAAGCTCAAACGCCGCCGCTAAGCCCATTCATTTCAATGGCATTTTCAAACGCCAGCGTTTAGCCTCGATTCGAGCGCCCGTCGACACCTCGCTCGGGGACCTCACGCGGGACGTCGGCGGGCCGGACGACTTCGCAGCCCTCAGCGGCTGAAGGGGCGACTGGCGACAGGTGGCTTGGACCCCGTTTACAACTGCTCGCAGTTCTAGTTATTTTTATTATTATTATTATTTTTTTTCTTCCGTGCATAAAACTCATACTGCAGCATACCCCGTAAATGCTAGGGACGCGAAACTCACAGGGTAGGTCACATTCACTGCACGTAACTCACACGCAAAAATTCGCACACTTCTACCGCTAGGGGGCGCTGTAAGCAAGGTCAACGCGTTTGGGCTTGGACCTCTCGACTACGAAGGAATATATCAAAAACCTTATATCCACGCGTTCGGGGGATCGACCTGAATCTCCTGGTATAGGCCACGCCCATTTCCGCCTAAACTTTTAGTGAGCTACATCGCGAAAACTGAAAACCTATTTTACTTAACTCCTCCGAACCCGCAAGTACGATCGCCACGAAACTTGGCACGGATAATCTCTGGACCGAGCTCTACAAAGTTTGCAGAGGAAATTTTGATCCGACAAACAATGGCGCGATTATACGCTAACAAACATTTCGCGAAAAACGCTACTAACAGGAAGTAAGGTCATAACTTCAGTTTGGAATGGCCGATCGACACCAAACTTGGACCACTAAGTTGGGATGGGCCCCTGAGGGCCTGTGCAAAATTTGGTGCAGCTGGCCCCTAGGTGGCGCTCTTTAATCCAGAAAATTAGTTCCTCCATAACCACAAGGCACATTGACATGAGTCCAGTGCCGAATTGTTCAGCATGGTCCCCTGATGCCAGGCACCAAAGGGGACCCTAATGTGCCCATAGTTGGCGCTGTTTTGCAGCTTAAAGACAAAAATTTTTTCCCATTGACATACATTCATTTTATATCTCCAGAACCGCAGGTCCGATTGACACCAAATTTGGGTCAATTGTTACCCATGGGGCCCTGATGATACCACAAAAATTTGGTGCAGATCGGCCTAAAGGTGGCGCTGTAATTGAAGCTCAAATCCGGTCAGAAGCCCCATTGAAATGAATGGGATTTCAAACCAGCACACTTTTCACAAGCTTTGGAATGGCCGATCAACACCAAACTTGGGGACCTTATGCGACATCACCTCCCGAAGGCCTGTGTCAAATTTGGTGCCAATCGCTCAAACGGTGGCGCTGTTCATCACATATGAAATAACTCCCATTCACTTGCATGCATTTTATATCTCCACTACCGCAACTCGAATGGCACCAAATTTGGGTCAATTCTTACTCCTGGGCCCCTGATGATACCACAAAAAATTTGGTGCCATTCGCCAAAAGGTGGCGCTGTAATCGAAGCTGAAATGCCGTCAGAAACCCCATTGAAATGAATGGGATTTCGAACCACCACACATTTTTACAAGCTTTGCAATGCCCGATCAACACCAAACTTGGAGACCTTATCTGACATGACCTCCCGAATACCTGTGTAAAATTTGGTGTTATTCGGTCAAACAGTGGCGCTGTTCATCATATATCAAAAAAACTCCCATTCACTTACATGCATTTTAGATCTCCAGTACCGCAGCTCCGATCCACACCAAATTTGGGTCACTTCTTCACCAAGGGGCCCCGATGACAGCTGAGCAATTTGGTGCGATTCCGCCAAAAGGCGGCGCCGTAATCTAAGCTCAAACGCCATCGCTAAGCCCATTCGTTTCAATGGCATTGTCAAACACGCCAGCGTTTACGCCTCCGTTCGGGAGGTCCGTCGGGACCTCGCTCGGGGACCTCAGCGGGACGTCGGCGGGCCGGGACGACTTCACAGGCCCTCAGCGGGCGTGAGGCGACTGGCGACAGGTGGCTTGGACCCGTTTACAACTGCTTCGCAGTTCTAGTTCTATTTTTTTTCTTCCGTGCATAAAACTCATACTGCAGCATACCCGTAAATGCTAGGGACGCTGAAACTTCGCGAGGGTGGGTTCACAGGCCCAAGAGTACCTCAGGCGCAAAAAATTCGCACACTTCTACCACTAGGGGCGCTATAACAAAGATTTTCGACATTTTGCCCTCTCACTCCCGCATACAATCACGCATATTCACAAACCTTATATCCACGCGTTCGGGGATCAAGCTGAATCTCGTGGTATAGGCCACGCCCATTTCCGCCTAAACTTTTTTCGAGCTACAGCGAAAACTGACATGCCGGCCAAAATCATCTCCTCGAAGCCGCCAAGTCCGATCGACCACGAAACTTAGCACGGATAATCTCTGGACCGAGCTCTACAAAGTTTGTAGAGGGAATTTTGATACTGACAAAAAATTTCGCAATTATACGTTAACAAACGTTTGCGAAAAACGCTAATAAAAGGAAGTGATGTCAGATCTCAGGTTAGGAGTGGCCCATCAACACCAAACTTCAGTACCTTATATAGGAGACCCCCATGAGGGCCTGTGCCAAATTTCGTGCAATTCGCCGCTAGTTGGCGCTACTCAAAAAATTCCCATTGACTTTACATTCATTTTATATCTCCAGAACCACAAGTCCGAATCAAACCAAATTTGGGCCAATTCTTCCCCATGGGCCCCTGATGACACCACAAAAATTTGGTGCAGTTCGGACAAAAGGTGGCGCTGTAATCGAAGCTCAAATTCCCCATTCATTTCAATAGGATTTTCAAACAAAGTACATTTTTCTTCATAACTAAGGCCAACTACATCGCACATTCATAAGTCTTATGTCTATGCGTTCGGGGGATTGAGCTGAATCACGTGAGGAAGGCCACGCCCATGTCCGCCCAACCTTTTTCGCGCAGAATTGCAAAAACTGACAAGCCGGCCAAAATCATCTCCTCCGAAGCCCCAAGTCCGATCGACACGAAACTTTGCACAGACCATCTCTGGACCGAGCCGAAGAAAGTTTGTAGAGGGAATTTTGATTCGACAAAAAACGGCCGAATTACAGGCTAACAAATATTTCGCGAAAACGCTAAAAACACAAAGTATACCATAACTCTGGCTTGGAAAGGCTGATCAACACAAAACTTGACGACCTTATCTGCCCTGACCCTAGAAGGCCTCTGCAAAATTTGGTTCATTTCAGCCGCTAGTTGGCGCTACCCAAAAAAATTCCCATTGACTTACATTCATCTCATATCTCCATAACCACAAGTCTGATTCTAACCAAATTTGGGTCAATTGTTTCTGATGGGGCCCTGATGACACCACAAAAATTTGGTGCAGTTCGGCCTAACGGTGGCGCTGTAATCTAAGATCAAATGCCCCATTCATTTCAATGGGAATTTCAACCAAAGCACATTTTGCCTCATAACTAAGGCACACTACATCGCACATTCATAAATCTTATGTCTACGTGTTTGGGGGATGCTGCCCATTCCAACGGTATAGGACACGCCTCTGTGCGATGACTATTTCATTTTGCGAAATCGCAAAAACTGGAAAACCTATTTTAATTAACTCCTCCGAAGCCGCAAGTCCGATTGACACGAAACTTTGCACAGACCATCTCTTGACCCAGCCGAACAAAGTTTGTAAAGGGAATTTTGATCCGACAAAAAACGGCCGAATTACAAGCTAACAAATCTTTGCCAAAACGCTACAAACACGAAGTATAACATATCTCAGGCTTGGAAAGGCCGATCCGCACTAAACTTGGTGACCTTATGCGGCTGGACTTCCCGAAGGCCTGTGTCAAATTTGGTGCCAATCGGCCAAACGGTGGCGCTGTTCATCATATATTGAAAAAACACCCATTCACTTACATGCATTTTATATCTCCACTACTGCAGCTCCGATCGACACCAAATTTGGGTCACTTCTTCACCGAGGGGCCCTGATGACAGCTGAGCGATGTGGTGCCATTCGGCCAAAAGGCGGCGCCGTAATCGAAACTCAAACGCCGTCGCTAAGCCCATTCGTTTCAATGGCATTTTCAAACACGCCGCGTTTGGCCTCGGTTCGGGGAGGCCCGTCGGGACCTCTCGGGACCTTACGCTGGACATCTGCGGGCGCTCGGACGACTTCAGCAAGCACTCGCGGGCTGAGGGGCGACTGGCGACAGGTGGCTTGGACCCCGCTTACAACTGCTCGCGCAGTTCTAGTTAGGGGTCCAAGTCCGGTGGGCTGGGAACCCGCGTTTGCAGGCAACGCTGTTCCCGCATTCACGAAGTGGCGGGAACCCTATTGTTTTCGTTAGGATTTTTATTATTAGGGGTCCAAGCCCGGTGGGCATGGAACCCGATTGACAGGTATCGCGGGTGCCATACCACGAAGTGGCATGGAACCCTATTGTTTTCGCTTCGCTTTTATTATTATTATTTTTTTCTTCCGTACATTTTCGCCTAATTCCGAGTCTGCAGCATACCCCGAAACTGCTAGGGACACGAAACTCACAGGGTAGGTTCAGGCCCATGGGATGAACGCATGGGAAAAAATTTGCACACTTCTACCTCTAGGGGGCGCTACAAGCAAGGCCCAAAGTTTGCAACATTCAAATCGCTCTAAGTCCCGTATACAAGGGCGTATATCAAAAACCTTATATCCACGCGTTCGGGGGATCGAGCTGAATCTCCTGGTATAGGCCACGCCCATTTCCGCCTAAACTTTTTTCGAGCTACAGCGCGAAAACTGAAAAACCTATTTTAATTAACTCCTCCGAAGCCGCAAGTCCGATCGCCACGAAACTTGGCACGGATAATCTCTGGACCAAGCTCTACAAAGTTTGTAGAGGAAATTTTGATCCAACAAAAACTGGCGCAATTATACGCTAACAAACGTTTGCGAAAAACGCTACTAACAGGAAGTAAGATCATAACTTCGGTTTGGAATGGCCGATCGACACCAAACTTGGACCACTAAGTTGTGATGGGCCCCGGAGGGCCTGTGCAGAATTTGGTGCAGCTGGCCCCTAGGTGGCGCTCTTTCATCCAGAAAATTAGTTCCTCTATAACCACAGGTCACATTGACATGAAACCAGTGCCAAATTTTTCAGCATGGTCCCCTGATGCCATGTACCAAAGGGGAAACTAATGTGCCTATAGGTGGCGCTGCTATTGCAGATTACAGACGAAAAATTTTTTCCCATTGACTTACATGCAATTTATATCTCCATAACCACAAATCCGATTGACACCAAATTTGGGTCAATTGTTACCCATGGGCCCCTGATGACACCACAAAAATTTGGTGCAGTTCGGCCTAACGGTGGCGCTGTTATCTAAGCTCAAATGCCCCATTCATTTCAATGGGATTTTCAACCAAAGCACATTTTGCCTCATAACTACGGCCTACTACATCGCACATTCATAATTCTTATGTCTACGTGTTTGGGGGATTCTAACGATTCCGACGGTATAGGACACGCCTCTGTGCGATGACGATTTCATTTTGCGATATCACAAAAACTAAAAAACCTATTTTAATTAACTCCTCCGAAGCCGCAAGTCCGATAGACACGAAACTTTGCACAGACCATCTCTGGACCGAGCCGAAGAAAGTTTGTAGAGGGAATTTTGATCCGACAAAAAACGGCCGAATTACAGTCTAACAAATATTTGCGAAAACGCTAAAAACACAAAGTATAACGTGATCTCAGGCTTGGAATGGCCGATCAACACCAAACTTGGAGACCTTATCCACCATGACCTCCCGAAGGTTCAGTGCAAAATTTGGGGCAGTTAGCCGCTAGTTGGCGCTACCCCAAAAAAATTCCCATTGACTTACATTCATTTCAGATCTCCATAACCGCAAGCTTCACTTTCATTTACAACTATGGTCTTTTCTGCTCCACAGGCCCCGTCTTGGCTCTGGGGCCCGTGATTATGGCACAATTAATCATGGCGGGCCTGGATCGACTTCAGCACTCGCTAGGCTGAGGGGCGACTGGCCGGGGCTTGGACCTCGCTTACAACTGCTCGCAGTTCTAGTTATTATTATTATTATTCTTTTCTTCCGTGTATAAAACTCATACTGCAGCATACCCCGTAACTGCTAGGGACGCTAAACTCATAGGGTACCTTCGCGAGGCCCAAGAGTAACTCAGGCGCAAAAATTCGCACACTTCTACCGCTAGGGGGCGCTGTAAGCAAGGTCAACGCGTTTGGGCTTGGACCTCTCGACTACGAAGGCATATACCAAAAACCTTATATCCACGCGTTCGGGGGATCCAGCTGAATCTCCTGGTATAGGCCACGCCCATTTCCGCCTAAACTTTTTTCGAGCTACATCGCGAAAACTGAAAAACCTATTTTAATTAACTTCTCTGAAGCCGCAAGTCCGATCGCCACGAAACTTGGCACGGATAATCTCTGGACCGAGCTCTACAAGGTTTGCGAAGGAAATCTTGATCCGACAAACAATGGCGCGATTATACGCTAACAAACATTTGCGAAAAACGCTACTAACAGGAATTGAGGGCATAACTTCTGTTTGGAATGGCCGATCGACACCAAACTTGGACCACTCAGTTGGGATGGGCCCCTGAGGGCTTGTGAAAAATTTGGTGCTGCTGGCCCCTAGGTGGCGCTCTTTAATCCAGAAAATTAGTTCCTCCATAACCACAAGTCACATTGACATGAAACCAGTGCCAAATTGTTCAGCATGGTCCCCTGATGCCAGGCACCAAAGGGGACCCTAATGTGCCCATAGGTGGCGCTGCTATTGCAGATTAAAGACAAAAAAATTCATCCCATTGACTTACATTCATTTTATATCTCCAGAACCGCAGGTCCGATTGACACCAAATTTGGCCCAATTGTTACCCATGGGGCCCTGATGATACCACAAAAATTTGGTGCAGATCGGACTAAAGGTGGCGCTGTAATCGAAGCTCAAAGCCGGTCAGAAGCCCCATTGAAATGAATGGGATTTCAAACCAGCACACATTTTAACAAGGTTTGAAATGCCCGATCAACACCAAACTCGGAGACCTTATGCGGCTGGACTTCCCGAAGGCCTGTGTCAAATTTGGTGCCAATCGGCCAAACGGTGGCGCTGTTCATCATATATTTAAAAAAACCCCATTCACTTACATGCATTTTATATCTCCACTACCGCAGCTGCGATCGACACCAAATTTGGGTCACTTCTTCACCGAGGGGCCCTGATGATACCACAAACATTTGGTGCAGATCAGCCAAAAGCTGCCGCTACAATCGAAGCTGAAATGCCGTCAGAAGCCCCATTGAAATGAATGGGATTTCAAACCAGCACACTTTTTCACAAGGTTTGGAATGGCCGATCAACACAAAACTTGGGGACCTTATGCGGCTGGACTTCCCGAAGGTCTGTGTCAAATTTGGTGCCAATCGGCCAAACGGTGGCGCTGTTCAACATATATCAAAAAACTCCCATTGACTTACATGCATTTTATATCTCCACAACCGCAGCTCCGATTTACACCAAATTTGGGTCACTTCTTCACCGAGGGGCCCCGATGACAGCTGAGCGATTTGGTGCGATTCGGCCAAAAGGCGGCGCCGTAATCGAAACTCAAACGCCGTCGCTAAGCCCATTCATTTCAATGGCATTTTCAAACACGCCGCATTTCGCCTCGGTTCGGAGCGGCCCGTCGGACCTTACTCGGGGCCTTACGCTGGACGTCGGCGGGCTCGGACGACTTCAGCGCCCTCAGGGCTAAGAGGCTGACTTTGCGCCGGGGCTTGGACCCCGCTTACAACTGCTCGCGAGTTCTAGTTAGGGTCCAAGCCCGGTGGGCATGGAACCCGCTGACAGGTATCACGGGTGCCATACCACCGAGTGGCATGGAACCCTATTGTTTTCGCTTCGCTTTTATTTTTTTTATTTTTTTCTTCCGTGAATAAACGCGATACTGCAGCGGTCGCTGTAACTCCTAGGAACGCCAAACTCCCAAGGTACGTCACATTCACTGCACGTAACTCAGCCCCAAAAATCCGCACACTTCTATCGCTAGGGGCGCTGTAAGCAAGGTCAACGCGTTTGGGCTTGGACCTCTCGACTGCGTAGGCGTATACCAAAACCTTATATCCACGCTGTTCGGGGATCGAGCTGAATCTCCTGGTATAGGCCACGCCCATTTCCGCCTAAACTTTTTTCGAGCTACATCGCGAAAACTGAAAAAACCTATTTTAATTAACTCCTCCGAAGCCGCAAGTCCGATCGCCACGAAACTTGGCACGGATAATCTCTGGCCCAAGCTCTACAAAGTTTGTAGAGGAAATTTTGATCCGACAAAAACTGGCGCAATTATACGCTAACAAACGTTTATGAAAACGCTACTAACAGGAAGTAAGGTCATAACTTCGGTTTGGAATGGCCGATCGACACCAAACTTGGACCACTATGTTGGGATGGGCCCTGAGGGCCTGTGCAAAATCTGGGGCAGCTGGCCCCTAGGTGGCGCTCTTTAATCCAGAAAATTAGTTCCTCTATAACCACAAGTCACATTGACATGAATCCAGTGCCGAATTGTTCAGCATGGTCCCCTGATGTCAGGCACTAAAGGGGACCCTAATGTGCCCATAGGTGGCGCTGTTATTGCAGCTTAAACACGAATTTTTTTTTCCCATTGACTTACATTCATTTTATATCTCCAGAACCGCAGGTCCGATTGACACCAAATTTCGGTCAATTGTTACCCATGGGCCCCTGATGATACCACAGAAATTTGATGCAGATCGGCCTAAAGGTGGCGCTGTAATCGAAGCTGAAATGCTGTCAGAAGCCCCATTGAAATGAATGGGATTTCAAACCACCACACTTTTTCACAAGGTTTGGAATGGCCGATCAACACCAAACTTGGGGACCTTATGCGGCTCGACTTCCGAAGGCCTGTGTCAAATTTGGTGTCAATCGGCCAAACGGTGGCGCTCTTCATCATATCTGAAAAAACTCCCATTGACTTACATGCATTTTATATCTCCAGAACCGCTGGTCCGATGGACACCAAATTTGGGCCAATTGTTCCCCATGGGGCTCTGATGACACCACAAAAAATTTGGTGCAGTTCGGCCTAACGGTGGCGCTGTAATCTAAGATCAAATGCCCCATTCATTTCAATGGGAATTTCAACCAAAGCACATTTTGCCTCATAACTAAGGCAAACTACATCGCACATTCATAAATCTTATGTCTACGTGTTTGGGGGATTCTGTCGATTCCGATGGTATATGACACGCCTCTGTGCGATGACTATTTCATTTTGCGAAATCGCAAAAACTGGAAAACCTATTTTAATCATCTCCTCCGAAGCCGCAAGTCCGATCGACACGTAAACTTTGCACAGACCATCTCTGGACCGAGCCGAAGAAAGTTTGTAGAGGGAATTTTGATCCGACAAAAACGGCCGAATTACAGGCTAACAAATCTTTGCCAAAACGCTACAAACACGAAGTTTAACATAACTCTGGCTTGGAAAGGCCGATCAACACACAACTTCAAGACCTTATCTGCCCTGCCCCCTAGAAGGGCTGTGTAAAATTTGGTGCAGTTAGCCGCTAGTTGGCGCTACCCCAAAAAAATCCCATTGACTTACATTCATTTCAGATCTCCATAACCACTAGCCACTTTCATTTACAACTATGGTCTTTTCTGCTCCACAGGCCCCGTCTTGGCTGTGGGGCCTGTGATTATGGCACAATTAATCATGGCGGGCCCGGGACGACTTCATGCGCCCTCCAGCGGCAAGAGGCGACTGGCGACAGGTGGCTTGGACCCCGTTTACAACTGCTCGCAGTTCTAGTTATTATTATTTTTATTCTTCCGTGCCTAGTTCCAGTACTGCAGCGTACGCTGTAACTCCTAGGAACGCAAATTTCGCGGTGTAGGTCACATTCAGTGCACGTAACTCAGGCCCGAAAACTCGCACACTTCTACTGCTAGGGGCGCTATAAGCAAGGTCAACGCGTTTGGGCTTCCAACTCCCGTCTACGAAGGCGGATATGGAAAACTTTATATCCACGCGTTCGGGGATCCTGCTGAATCACGTGGTATAGGCCACGCCCATTTCCGCCTAAACTTTTCTCGAGCTACATCGCAAAACTGACTAGCCGCTCAGAATTAACTCCTCCGAAACCGCAAGTCCGATCGACACCAAATTTGGCATGGATCATCTCTGGACACACATCATACTGGCTTGTGCTCCCCAGATCGATACGCAAAAACTCTTCCGGCTATAAGCTAACGAATATTCACGCAAAACGCTACTAATGCTAACTGATGTCATATCTTTGCTTTGGAATGGCCGATCGACACCAAACTCGGAGCACTTATGTGCGATGCCCCCCCGAGGGCCTTTGCAAAATTTGGTGCAACTAGCCTCTAGGTGGCGCTGTTTAACGCAAGAAATTAGTTCTGGTATAACCGCAAGTCGCATTGACGTGAACTTTGTGCCAAATTGTTCAGGATGGTCCCCTGACCTCATGTACCAAAATGCATCCTAATGTGCCCATAGGTGGCGCTGTTAAACACGAACAAAATAGTCCCATTGACTTACATTCATTTTATATCTCCGGAACCGCAGGTCCAATTGACACCAAATTTGGGTCACGGCTTCCCATGGGGCCCTGATGACACCTGACAAATTTGGTGAAATTCGGCCTAAAGGTGGCGCTATAATGGAAGCTGGAATGCCAAAATGTCCCATTGAAATGAATGGGATTTCAAACCATGCCACAATTTGCCTAGCTTAGGAATAGCCGATCAACACCAAACTTCAGGATCTTATGCGGCATCACTTCTGGAACTGCTGTGTGAAATTTGGTGTCAATCGGCCAAAAGGTGAATATATTAATAATTTATGAAAAAACACTCCCATTCACTCCCATTCATTTTATATCTCCGGAACCGCAGGTCCGATTGACACCAGATTTGGGTCAATTGTTACCTATGGGTCCCTGATGACAACTGACAAATTTGGTACAATTCGGCCAAACGGTGGCGCTATACTAAAAGCTGAAAGCCCTTCAGAAAGCCCATTGAAATCAATGGGACTTCAAACCACGCCACAATTTGCCTAGGTTAGGAATGGCCGATCAACACCAAACTTCAGGATCTTATGCGGCATGATTTCTGAAACTGCTGTGTGAATTTTGGTGTCAATCGGCCAGAAGGTGAATATATAAATAATTTATGAAAAAACACTCCCATTCACTCCCATTCATTTTATATCTCCAGAACCGCAGGTCCAATTGACACCAAACTTGGGTCAAATCTTCCCCATGGGGCCCTGATGATACCTGAAAAATTTGGTACAATTCGGCCAAAAGGTAGCGCTATAATGGAAGCTGGAATGCCGTAAACACTCCCATTGACTTACATTCATTCTATATCTCCGGAACCGCAGGTCCGATTGACACCAGATTTGGGTCAATTGTTACCTATGGGTCCCTGATGATACCTGAAAAATTTGGTACAATTCGGCCAAACGGTGGCGCTATAATTGAAGCTCAAATGCCACGAAAAAGTCCATTAAAATGAATGGGATTTAGAACCATACCACAATTTGCCTAGGTTAGGAATGGCTGACCAGCACTAAACTTCAGGATCTTATGCGGCATGACTTCTGGAACTGCTGTGTGAATTTTGGTGTCAATCGGGACGACTTCAGCGCCCTCAGCTGGGGCTGAAGTTTCAGCCAGGGGCTTGGACCCCGCTACAACTGCTTGCAGTTCTAGTTAGGGTCCAAGCCCGAGTGGGCTGGGAACCCGCGTTTGCAAGGCAACGCGGTTCCCATACCACGAAGTGGCAGGGAACCCTATTGTAATCGTTTTCGTTTTTATTATTAGGGGTCCAAGCCCGAAGTGGGCATGGAACCCGCGATTGCAAGGCATCGCGGGGGCCATACCACGAAGTGGCATGGAACCCTATTGTAATCGTTAGGGTTTTTATTATTCTTTTTATTCTTCCGTCCCTAATTCCACTACTGCAGCCTAGACGGTAAGTGCTGGAGACACCAAGTTCGCGGTGTAGGTCAAGTTCAGTGCACGTAACTCAGGCGCAAAAATTCGCACACGTCTACCACTAGGTGGCGCTGTGACAAATTTTTCGCGTTTGGGCTTGGCACTCCCGCCTACGAAGGAATATATGGAAAACCTTATATCCACGCGTTCGGGGGATCATGCTGAATCACGTGGTATAGGCCACGCCCATTTCCGCCTAAACTTTTTTTCGCGCAAAATCGCAAAAAACTGACTAGCCGCTCAGAATTAACTCCTCCGAAACCGCAAGTCCGATCGACACCAAATTTGGCATGGACCATCTCTGGACACACATCATACTGGCTTGTGCTCCCCAGATCGATACGCGAAAAACTCTTCCGGCTATAAGCTAACGAATATTCACGCAAAACGCTAGTAATGCTAACTGATGTCATATCTTCGGTTTGGAATGGCCGATCGACACCAAACTCGGAGGACTTATGTGTGACGCCCCCCTGAAGACCTCTGCAAAAGTTGGTGCAACTAGCCTCTAGGTGGCGCTGTTTAACGCGAAAAATTAGTTCTGGTATAACCGCAAAGTCGCATTGACGTGAACTTTGTGCCAAATTGTTCAGCATGGTCCCTGACCTCAGGCACCAAAGTGCATCCTAATGTGCCCATAGGTGGCGCTGTTATTGCCAATTAAACACGAAAAAAAAAATCCCATTGACTTACATTCATTTTATATCTCCGGAACCGTAGGTCCGATTGACACCAAATTTGGGTCATATCTTCCCCATGGCGCCCTGATGACACCTGACAAATTTTGTGATATTTGGCCAAAAGGTGGCGCTATAATGGAAGCTCGAATACCAAAAATGTCCCATTGAAATGAATGGGTTTTCAAACCACGCAACAATTTGCCTAGGTTAGGAATGGCCGACAAACACCAAACTTCAGGATCTTATGCGGCATGACTTCTGGAACTGCTGTGTGAAATTTGGTGTCAATTGGCTAAAAGGTGACTATATAAATAATTTATGAAAAATCACTCCCATTGACTCCCATTCATTTTATATCTCCAGAACCGCAGGTCCAATTGACACCAAACTTGGGACAAATCTTCCCCATGGGCCCATGATGATACCTGATAAATTTGGTACAATTCGGCCAAACGGTGGCGCTATAATTGAACCTCAAAGCCCTTCAGAAAGCCCATTGAAATGAATGGGATTTCAAACCAGGCCACAATTTGCCTAGGTTAGGAATAGCCGATCAACACCAAACTTCAGGATCTTATGCGGCATGACTTCTGAAAATGCTGTGTGAATTTTGGTGTCAATTGGCCAAAAGGTGACTATATAAATAATTTATGAAAAACACTGCCATTCACTTACATTCATTTTATATCTCGGAACCGCAGGTCCGATTGACACCAAATTCGCGTCAATTGTTCCCCCTGGGCCCATGATGACACCTGACAAATTTGTTACAATTCGGCCAAACGGTGGCGCTATAATGGAAGCTGGAACGCCGAAAAAGTCCCATTGAAATGAATGGGTTCTAAAACCATGCCACAATTTGCCTATGTTAGGAATGGCCGATCAACACCAAACTTCAGGATCTTATGCGGCATCACTTCTGGAACTGCTGTGTGAAATTTGGTGTCAATCGGCTAAAAGGTGACTCGTTTAATAATTGTTGAAAAAACACCCCCATTCACTTACATTCATTTTATATCTCCGAAACCGCAGGTCCGATTGACACCAAATTTGGGTCAAATCTTCCCCATGGGCCCATGATGATACCTGATAAATTTGGTACAATTCAGCCAAACGGTGGCGCTATAATTGAAGCTCAAAGGCCGTCAGAAAGCCCATTGAAATGAATGGGTTCTAAAACCATCCCACAATTTGCCTATGTTAGGAATGGCCGATCAACACCAAACTTCAGGATCTTATGCGGCATCACTTCTGGAACTGCTGTGTGAAATTTGGTGTCAATCGGCCAACAGGTGACTATATTAATAATTTATGAAAAAACACTGCCATTCACTTACATGCATTTTATATCTCCGTAACCGCAAAGTCCGATTCATACCAAATTTGGGTCAAATGTTCCCACTGCGTCCCTGATGACACCTGACAAATTTGGTGGAAATCGGCCTAAAGATGTCGCTGTAATCGATGCTGAAATTTATCGCTAAATCCCATTCGTTTCGATGGCATTTTCAAACGCGGACGTTTAGCCTCTGTTTGGAAAGGCCCGTCGAGACCTGACTCGAGGACTTTACGCTGCACGCAGTCGTGAGCGCCGGGACGACTTCAGCGCCTCGCGGCTGAGGGCGAAGTTTACGCCAGGGGCTTGGACCCCGCTACAACTGCTTGCAGTTCTAGTTTTTTATTTTTTTCTTCCGTGAATAAACGCATACTGCAGCGGTCGCTGTAACTCCTAGGAACGCCAAACTCCCAAGGTACGTCACATTCACTGCACGTAACTCAGCCCCAAAATCCGCACACTTCTATCGCTAGGCGCTGTAAGCAAGGTCAACGCGTTTGGGCTTGGACCTCTCGACTGCGAAGGCGTATACCAAAAACCTTATATCCACGCGTTCGGGGGATCGAGCTGAATCTCCTGGTATAGGCCACGCCCATTTCCGCCTAAACTTTTTTCGAGCTACATCGCGAAAACTGAAAAACCTATTTTAATTAACTCCTCCGAAGCCGCAAGTCCGATCGCCACGAAACTTGGCACGGATAATCTCTGGCCCAAGCTCTACAAAGTTTGTAGAGGAAATTTTGATCCGACAAAAAATGGCGCAATTATACGCTATCAAACGTTTGCGAAAAACGCTACTAACAGGAAGTAAGGTCATAACTTCGGTTTGGAATGGCCGATCAACACCAAATTTGGACCACTATGTTGGGATGGGCCCCTGAGGGCCTGTGCAAAATTTGGGGCAGCTGGCCCCTAGGTGGCGCTCTTTAATCCAGAAAATTTGTTCCTCTATAACCACAAGTCACATTGACATGAATCCAGTGCCGAATTGTTCAGCATGGTCCCCTGATGCCAGGCACCTAAGGTGACCCTAATGTGCCCATAGGTGGCGCTGTTATTGCAGCTTAAACACGAAAAAATTTTTCCCATTGACTTACATTCATTTTATATCTCCAGAACCGCAGGTCCGATTGACACCAAATTTGGGTCAATTGTTACCCATGGGGCCCTGATGATACCACAAAAATTTGGTGCAGTTCGGCAAAAAGGTGGCGCTACAATCGAAGCTCAAATGCTGTCAGAAGCCCCATTGAAATGAATGGGATTTCAAACCAGCACACATTTTCACAAGGTTTGGAAAGGCCGATCAACACCAAACTTGGGGACCTTATGCGGCTGGACTTCCCGAAGGCCTGTGTCAAATTTGGTGCCAATCGCCCAAACGGTGGCGCTGTTCATCATATATCAAAAAAACTCCCATTCACTTACATGCATATAATATCTCCACTACCGCAGCTCCGATCGACACCAAATTTGGGTCACTTCTTCACCAAGGGGGCCTGATGACAGATGAGCGATTTGGTGCGATTCGGCCAAAAGGCGGCGCCGTAAACGAAGCTCAAACGCCGTCGCTGAGCCCATTCATTTCAATGGCATTTTCAAACACGCAGCATTTCCCTCGGTTCGAGCTGACCTTCGAGACCTCGTTCGGGGACCTCACGCGGGACGTCGGAGGGTCAGCCGGGACGACTTCAGCGCCCTCAGCGAGCGAAGGGGACGACTGGCGACAGGTGGCTTGGACCCGTTTACAACTGCTTCGCGAGTTCTAGTTAGGGGTCCAAGCCCGAAGTGAGCTGGGAACCAGCGTTTGCAAGCAGCAGCGGTTCCCATACCACAGTGGCATGGAACCCTATTGTTTTCGCCGGATTTTTATTAGGGGTCCAAGCCCGAGTGGGCTGGGAACCGCGAATGCAAGGCATCGCGGTTCCCTGTACCAGCGGTGCAGGAACCCTATTGTTTTCGTTAGGATTTTTATTAGGGGTCCAAGCCCGAAGTGGGCTGGGAACCCGCGTTTGCAAGGCAACGCGGTTCCCATACCACGAAGTGGCTGGGAACCCTATTGTAATCGTTCTCGTTTTTATTATTATTATTCTTCCGTGAAGAAAACCGATACTGCGGCCTAGACCGTAACTGCTACACACGCGAAACTCATAGGGTAGGTCCAGTTTAGCGCAGCGACCGCAGGCGCAAAAATTCGCACACTTCTACCACTAGGGGGCGCTATAAGCAAGGTCAACGCGTTTGGGCTTGGAACTCCTGCCTACGAGGGCGTATATCAAAAACCTTATATCCACGCTTTCGGGGGATCAAGCTGAATCTCCTGGTATAGGCCACGCCCATTTCCGCCTAAACTTTTTTCGAGCTACATCGCGAAAACTGAAAAACCTATTTTAATTAACTCCTCAGAAACCGCAAGTCCGATCGACACGAAACTTGCCACGGTTAATCTCTGGACCGAGCTCTACAAAATTTGTAGAGGAAAATTTGATCCGACAATAAATGGCGTGATTATACACTAACAAACGTTTGCGAAAAACGCTACTAACAGGAAGTGAGGTCATAACTTCGGTTTGGAATGGCCGATCGACACCAAACTTGGACAACTAAGTTGGGATGGGCCCCTGAGGGCCTGTGCAAAATTTGGTGCAACTCGCCCCTAGGTGGCGCTCTTTAATCCTGAAAATTAGTTCCTCTATAATCACAAATCACATTGACATGAAACCAGTGCCAAATCGTTCAGCATGGTCCCCTGATGCCAGGCACCAAAGGGGAACCTAATGTGCCCATAGGTGGCGCTGTTGTTGCAAATTAAAAATGTTTTCAAAAATCCCATTGACTTACATGCAATTTATATCTCCATAACCACAAATCCGATTGACACCAAATTTGGGTCAATTGTTACCCATGGGCCCCTGATGACACCACAAAAATTTGGTGCAGTTCGGCCTAACGGTGGCGCTGCAATATAAGCTCAAATGCCCCATTCATTTCAATGGGATTTTCAACCAAAGCACATTTTGCCTCATAACTACGGCCTAACACATCGCACAATCATAATTCTTATGTCTACGTGTTTGGGGGATGCTGCCGATTCCGATGGTATAGGACACGCCTCTGTGCGATGACGATTTCATTTTGCAAAATCGCAAAACTGGAAAACCTATTTTAATTAACTCCTCCGAAGCCGCAAGTCCGATCGACCACGAAACTTTGCACAGAGCATCTCTGGACCAAGCCGAAGAAAGTTTGTAGAGGGAATTTTGATTCGACAAAAAACGGCCGAATTACAGGCTAACAAATATTTCGCGAAAACGCTAAAACACAAAGTATAACATAACTCTGGCTTGGAAAGGCCGATCAACACAAAACTTGACGACCTTATCTGCCCTGTCCCTAGAAGGCCTCTGTAAAATTTGGTTCATTTCGCCGCTAGTTGGCGCTACCCAAAAAATTCCCATTGACTTACATTCATCTCATATCTCCATAACCACAAGTCTGATTCTAACCAAATTTGGGTCAACTGTTTTGATGGGGCCCTGATGACACCACAAAAATTTGGTAAACTTCGGCCTAAAGGTGGCGCTGTAATCTAAGCGCCAAATGCCCCATTCATTTCAATGGGAATTTCAACCAAAGCACATTTAGCCTCATAACTACGGCAAACTACATCGCACATTCATAAATCTTATGTCTACGTGTTTGGGGATTCTGACGATTCCGGCGGTATAGGACCGCCTCATGTGCGATGGCGTTTTAATTTTGCGAATTCGCAAAAACTGGAAAACCTATTTTAATTAACTCCTCCAAAGCCGCCAAGTCCGATCGACCACGAAACTTTGCACAGACCATCTCTGGACCGAGCCGAAGAAAGTTTGTAGAGGAATTTTGATCCGACAAAAAGCGGCCTCATGACAAGCTAACAAATCTTTCGCGAGCAGCTAAAAACACGAAGTATAACATATCTCAGGCTTGGAAAGGCCGATCAACACCAAACTTGGTGACCTTATGCGACCGCGACTTGCGAAGCCCTCTGTCAAAATTCGTGTCAATCGGCCTGTAGGTGACGCTATTACTCGAAATCAATGAACACTCCCATAGACTTACATTCATTTCAGATCTCCATAACGCTAAGCAACTTTCATTTACAACTATGGTCTTTTCTGCTCCACGGGCCTTCGCCTGTGTCGGGGGCCTGTTGATTATGGCACAATTAATCATGGCGGGCCGGGACGGCTAGCGCCTCAGCGAGGCGAGCGACTGGCGCGGGGGGCTTGGACCCGTTTACAACTGCTTCGCAGTTCTAGTTAGGGGTCCAAGCCCGAAGTGGGCATGGAACCAGCGATTGCAAGGCATCGCGGGTGCCATACCGCAGTGGCATGGAACCCTATTGTTTTCGTTCTCGTTTTATTATTTTTTTTTATTTTTTTTCTTCCGTGAATAAAGCGCATACTGCAGCGATCGCTGTAACTCCTAGGAACGCTAAACTCCCAAGGTACGTCACATTCACTGCACGTAACTCAGCCCCAAAATCCGCACACTTCTATCGCTAGAGGCGCTGTAAGCAAGGTCAGCAGCGTTTGGGCTTGGACCTCTCGACTCTGACGGCATATGCAAAACCTTATATCCACGCGTTGGGGATCGAGCTGAATCTCCTGGTATAGGCCACGCCCATTTCCGCCTAAACTTTTTTCGAGCTACATCGCGAAAACTGAAAAACCTATTTTAATTAACTCCTCCGAAGCCGCAAGTCCGATCGCCACGAAACTTGGCACGGATAATCTCTGGCCCAAGCTCTACAAAGTTTGTAGAGGAAATTTTGATCCGACAAAAAATGGCGCAATTAGGCGCTAACAAGCGTTTCGCGAAGCAGCTACTAACAGGAAGTAAGGTCATAACTTCGGTTTGGAATGGCCGATCGACACCAAATTTGGACCACTATGTTGGGATGGGCCCTGAGGGCCTGTGCAAAATTTGGGGCAGCTGGCCCTAGGTGGCGCTCTTTAATCCAGAAAATTTGTTCCTCTATAACCACAAGTCACATTGACATGAATCCAGTGCCGAATTGTTCAGCATGGTCCCCTGATGCCAGGCACCTAAGGTGACCCTAATGTGCCCATAGGTGGCGCTGTTATTGCAGCTTAAACACGAAAAAAAATTTCCCATTGACTTACATTCATTTTATATCTCCAGAACCGCAGGTCCGATTGACACCAAATTTGGGTCAATTGTTACCCATGGGGCCCTGATGATACCACAAAAATTTGGTGCAGTTCGGCAAAAAGGTGGCGCTGTAATCGAAGCTCAAATGCTGTCAGAAGCCCCATTGAAATGAATGGGATTTCAAACCAGCACACATTTTCACAAGGTTTGGAATGCCCGATCAACACCAAACTTAGGGGACCTTATGCGGCTGGACTTCCGAAGGCCTGTGTCAAATTTGGTGCCAATCGGCTAAGCGGTGGGCTGTTCATCCTATATCAAAAAACTCCCATTGACTTACATGCATTTTATATCTCCAGTACCGCAGCTCCGATCGACACCAAATTTGGGTCACTTCTTCACCGAGGGGCCCGATGACAGCTGGCGACTTGGTGCAATTCGGCCAAAGGCGGCGCCGTGTCGAAGCTCAAAGCGCCGTCGCTAAGCCCATTACGTTTCAATGGCATTTTCAAGCGCGCGCGTTTAAGCCTCGATTCGGGCTGACCCGTCGACACCTCGCTTCGGGGACCTCACAGCGGGACGTCGGTGAGCGCCGGGACGACTTCAGCGCCCTCAGCGGGCGTGGAGGCGACTGGCGACAGGTGGCTTGGACCCGTTTACAACTGCTTCGCCAGTTCTAGTTATTATTATTTTTTCTTCCGTGCATAAAACGCATACTGCAGCGGTCGCTGTAACTCCTAGAAGCGGCGCAACTCTCAGCGTAGCTTCACAGCCTCAAGAGTAACTCAGGCGCAAAATTCGCACACTTCTACCGCTAGGGCGCTGTAAGCAAGGTCAACGCGTTTGGGCTTGGACCTCTCGACTACGAAGTCAGTATATCAAAACCTTATATCCACGCGTTCGGGGGATCGAGCTGAATCTCCTGGTATAGGCCACGCCCATTTCCGCCTAAACTTTTAGAGAGCTACATCGCCAAAACTGAAAAACCTATTTTAATTAACTCCTCCGAACCCGCAAGTCCGATCGACACGAAACTTGGCACGGATAATCTCTGGACCGAGCTCTACAAAGTTTGTAGAGGGAATTTTGATCTGACAAAAAATGTCGCAATTATACGCTAACAAACGTTTGTCAAAAACGGTATTAACTGGAAGTGAGGTCATATCTTTGGATTGGAATGGCCGATCAACACCAAATTTGGACCATTCATTTGGGACGCCCCCTTGAGGGCCTGTGCACAATTTGGTGCAGCTGGCCCCTAGGTGGCGCTCTTTAATCCAGAAAATTAGTTCCTCTATAACCACAAGTCCCATTGACATGAATCCAGTGCCGAATTGTTCAGCATGGTCCCCTGATGGCAGGCACCAAAGGGGACCTAATATGCCCATAGGTGGCGCTGCTATTGCAAATTAAACACGAATTTTTTTTCCCCATTGACTTACATTCATTTTATATCTCCAGAACCGCAGCTCCGATTGACACCAAATTTGGGTCAATTGTTACCCATGGGGCCCTGATGATACCACAAAAATTTGGTGCAGATCGGCCTAAAGGTGGCGCTGTAATCGAAGCTCAAATCCGGTCAGAAGCCCCATTGAAATGAATGGGATTTCAAACCAGCACACATTTTCATAAGGTTTGGAATGCCCGATCAACACCAAACTTGAGGACCTTATCCGGCTGGACTTCCGAAGGCCTGTGTAAAATTTGGTGTCAATCGGCCAAGCGGTGGCGCTCTTCATCATATATCAAAAAACTCCCATTCACATACATGCATTTTATATCTCCAGAACCGCCGGTCCGATTGACACCAAATTTGGGTCATTTGTTCCCCATGGTGCCCTGATGATACCATAACAATTTGGTGCAGTTCGGCCAAAGGCGGCGCTGTAATCGAACCTCAAATCCGGTCAGAAGCCCCATTGAAATGAATGGGATTTCAAACCAGCACACTTTTTCACAAGGTTTGGAATGGCCGATCAACACCAAACTTAGGGACCTTATGCGACTATGACCTCCGAAGGCCTGTGTCAAATTTGGTGCCAATCGGTCAAACGGTGGCGCTGTTCATCACATATGAAATAACTCCCATTCACTTGCATGCATTTTATATCTCCACTACCGCAACTCCGAATGACACCAAATTTGGGTAACTTCTTCACCGAGGGGCCCGATGACAGCTGAGCGATTTGGTGCGATTCGGCCAAAAGCGGCGCCGTAATCGAAGCTCTAACGCCGTCGCTAAGCCCATTCATTTCAATGGCATTTTCAAACACGCCGCGCCATACCGGTTCGAGCGACCTTTCGAGACCTCACTCGGGGACCTCACAGCGGGACGTCGGCGGAGCCGGGACGACTCAGCAGCCCTCCAGGCGAGGCGACTGGCGCCGGGTGGCTTGGACCCGTTTACAACTGCTTCGCAGTTCTAGTTAGGGGTCCAAGCCCGAAGTGAGCATGGAACCAGCGATTGCAAGGCATCAGCGGGGGCCATACCGCAGTGGCATGGAACCCTATTGTTTTACTCGGATTTTTATTTTTATTAGGGGTCCAAGCCGAGTGGGCTGGGAACCGCGAATGCAAGGCATCAGCGGTTCCCTGTACCAGCGGTGCAGGAACCCTATTGTAATCGTTCAGGTTTTTATTAGGGGTCCAAGCCCGAAGTGGGCTGGGAACCCGCGTTTGCAAGGCAACGCGGTTCCCATACCACAAGTGGCTGGGAACCCTATTGTTTTCGCTTGGATTTTTATTTTTATTATTATTTTTTTTCTTCCGTGCATAAAACGCATACTGCAGCGGTCGCTGTAACTCCTAGGAACGCGATACTCCCAGGGTAGGTCACATTCACTGCACGTAACTCAGCCCCAAAAATTCGCACACTTCTACCGCTAGGGGGCGCTATACGCAAGGTCAACGCGTTTTGGCTTGGACCTCTCGACTACGACGGCGTATATCAAAAACCTTATATCCACGCGTTCGGGGGATCCAGCTGAATCTCATGGTATAGGCCACGCCCATTTCCGCCTAAACTTTTTTCGAGCTACGTCGCGAAAACTGAAAAACCTATTTTAATTAACTCCTCCGAAGCCGCAAGTCCGATCGACAACGAAACTTGGCACGGATAATCTCTGGACCGAGCTCTACAAAGTTTGTAGAGGAATTTTGATATCACAAAAATTGGCGCAATTATACGCTAACAAACATTTGCGAAAAACGCTACTAACAGGAAGTGAGGGCATAACTTCTGTTTGGAATGGCCGATCGACACCAAACTTGGACCACTCATTAGGGACGCCCCCTTGAGGGCCTCTGCAAAATTTGGTGCGACTGGCCCCTAGGTGGCGCTCTTTAATCCAGAAAATTAGTTCCTCCATAACCACAAGTCACATTGACATGAAACCAGTGCCGAATTGTTCAGCATGGTCCCCTGATGCCAGGCACCGAAGGGGACCCTAATGTGCCCATAGGTGGCGCTGCTATTGCAGATTAAAGACGAAAAAATTCATCCCATTCACTTACATGCAATTTATATCTCCATAACCACAAATCCGATTGACACCAAATTTGGGTCAATTGTTCCCCATGGGGCCCTGATGATACCACAAAAATTTCGTGCAGATCGGCCTAAAGGTGGCGCTGTAATCGAAGCTCAAATCCGGTCAGAAGCCCCATTGAAATGAATGGGATTTCAAACCAGCACACTTTTTCACAAGGTTTGGAATGGCCGATCAACACCAAACTTGGGGACCTTATGCGGCTGGACTTCCCGAAGGCCTGTGTCAAATTTGGTGTCAATCGGCCAAGCGGTGGCGCTCTTCATCATATCTTAAAAAACTCCCATTCACATACATGCATTTTATATCTCCAGAACCGCCGGTCCGATTGACACCAAATTTGGGTCATTTGTTCCCCATGGGGCCCTGATGATACCACAAAAATTTGGTGCAGATCGACCAAAGCTGGCGCTGTAATCGAAGCTCAAAGCCGGTCAGAAGCCCCATTGAAATGAATGGGATTTCAAACCAGCACACATTTTCATAAGGTTTGGAATGCCCGATCAACACCAAACTTGGGGACCTTATCCGACATGACCTCCGAAGGCCTGTGTCAAATTTGGTGCCAATCGGTAAGCGATGGCGCTGTCCATCATATAGAAAAACAACGCCCATTAAGCTTACATGCATTTTATATCTCCAGTACCGCAGCTCCGATCAACGCCAAATTTGGGTCACTTCTTCCCCGTGGGGCCCTGATGACAGCTGAGCAATTTGGTGCGATTCAGCCAAAAGCGGCACCGTAATCGAAGCTCAAGCGCCGTCGCTGAGCCCATTACGTTTCAATGGCATTTTCAAACACGCCGCTTTAGCCTCGGTTCGGATTGACCCGTCGAGACCTGACTCGGGGACCTCACGCGGGACGTCGGTGGGCGCCGGGACGACTTCAGCGCCACTCAGCGGGCTGAGGGGCGACTGGCGCGGGGCTTGGACCCGTTTACAACTGCTTCGCAGTTCTAGTTATTCTTTTATTCTTCCGAGCATAAACGCATACTGCAGCATACCCGTAAATGCTAGGGACGCTGAAACTTCGCAGGGTAGGTCACATCCACTGCACGTAACTCAGGCGCAAAAATTCGCACACTTCTACCGCTAGGGGCGCTATAACAAAGGTTTTCGACGTTTTGCCCTCTAACTCCCACATACGAATGTGCATATTCACAAACCTTATATCCACGCGTTCGGGGATCAAGCTGAATCTCGTGGTATAGGCCACGCCCATTTCCGCCTAAACTTTTTTTCGAGCTACGTCGCGAAAACTGAAAAACCTATTTTAATTAACTCCTCCGAAGCCGCAAGTCCGATCGACACGAAACTTGGCACGGATAATCTCTGGACCGAGCTCTACAAAGTTTGTAGAGGGAATTTTGATACGACAAAAAATGGCGCAATTTTACGCTAACAAACGTTTGCGAAAAACGCTAATAAAAGGAAGTGATGTCAGATCTCAGGTTAGGAGTGGCCGATCAACACCAAACTTGAGTACCTTATATAGGAGACCCCCCTGAGGGCCTGTGCAAAATTTCATGCAATTCGCCGCTAGTTGGCGCTACCCCAAAATAATCCCATTGACTTTACATTCATTTTATATCTCCAGAACCACAAGTCCGAATCAAACCAAATTTGGGTCAATACTTCCCCATGGGCCCCTGATGACACCACAAAAATTTGGTGCAGTTCGGCTAACGGTGACGCTGTAATCGAAGCTCAAATGCCCCATTCATTTCAATGGGATTTTCAACCAAAGCACATTTTCCCTCATAACTACGGCCTACTATATCGCACATTCATAAATCTTATGTCTACGTGTTTGGGGATGCAGCCGATTCCGATGGTATAGGAAACGCCTCTGTCGCGATGACGATTTCATTTTGCTAAATTGCGAAAACTGGAAAACCTATTTTAATTAACTCCTCCGAAGCCGCCAAGTCCCAGCGACCACGAAACTTTGCACAGACCATCTCTGGGCGAGCGAAGAAAGTTTGTAGGGAATTTTGATCCGACAAAAAAGCGGTCGAATTACAGGCTAACAAATCTTTCGCAGCGCTACAAACACGAAGTATAACATATCTCAGGCTTGGAAAGCCCAATCAACACCAAACTTGGGGACCTTACGCAGCTGGACTTCCCGAAGGCCTGTGTCAAATTGGTGCCAATCAGCCAAACGGTGGCGCTGTTCATCATATATCAAAAAAACTCCCATTCACTTACATGCATTTTATATCTCCAGTACCGCAGCTCCGATCGACACCAAATTTGGGTCACTTCTTCACCAAGGGGCCCCGATGACAGGTGAGCAATTTGGTGCGATTCGGCCAAAAGGCGGCGCCGTAATCGAAGCTCAAACGCCGTCGCTAAGCCCATTCGTTTCAATGCCATTTTCAAACACGCCGCATTTCAGCCTCAGCCGGGCTGACCCGTCGAGACCTCGCTTCGGGGACATTCACGCGGGACGTCGGCGAGCCGGGACGACTTCAGCGCCCTCCAGCGGGGCTGGAGGCGACTGGCGACAGGTGGCTTGGACCCCGTTTACAACTGCTCGCAGTTCTAGTTGTTATTGCTTTTGTTGCTATTAATAGTATTATTATTTTAGAGAGAGGCGGGACAAGCCGGTGTGTTTGCAGTGAGTGACCAGAGGTGTAGGTGTGTGTGAGTGTGGGGAGAGGAGAAGTCCGAGGCAGGTGCAAAGTCGGTATATTTAAAATGTATAATAATATTTGTGGGGATTAAAACTTGCTTTCACAGGGCAGTATAATGTGAAAGATTACAATCACGATGCCGGCTCAACGTCGTAATGTCTGTCAGTCATTGTCTCTCGGCCCAACCCTAATTCATAGGTTTTCCTTTTTCTAGTCTATCTCAATAAAATGCTAAAATGTGATTTGTACAATAAAAGAGTTACAGCCACCAGTAACACTTAACAAATTGGCATGTGAGTGTTGTATCAAGACAGATTTGGAAAAAGATGAATGCTTTCAGCTTGTGGGGGGCACCGATGAGCATACAGCGCATGACTTGCAGCCTTCCTTTTAAAAGTATCCTCATTGGATTGTTTGTATTTTGCAGTGCAAAGATGAACCAGATATTGCTGACACGCCTGTGGCTCTCCTCACTGTGGTCACTGACGACGCCCCTGCTGCGCTCCACTTAAACCCTGAGAGCATTTCTGTTGCAGTCGAAGAGGAAATTGTGAGTGATCTCCCCAGGTTTAACGATGCAGTTGTACTGTAGCTTCATCCATCTTTGCATTTAGACTACGTCTCTGCTCCCTCCATCTTCTCTAACTGACTTCTTAGATAAAGTTTAGACCTGGTGCACTCAAAACTTCCTCAAACTAAATAGTGATAAAACTGAAATTCTCCTTGTTGGCTCCAAATCCACCCTAGCAAAATGTCCAAACTTTGCTCTACTCATTGACAATTCTACCGTCCCATCCTCTCCCCACGTGAAGAGTTTTGGTGTCATCTTTTGACAGCACACTTTCTTTTGAAAAAACACATTAATAATCTTACCCGGTCTGCTTATTTCAACTTACGCACCATCAACCACCTTCGTCCTTCACTTACACACCGTAACACTGCTCATCCACGCTCTTGTCACTTCCTGTATTGATTACTGTAACTCCCTTCTCTCTGGTCTACCTCACAAGTCCATTCATAAACTACAACCGGTCCAAAACTCTGCTGCCTGTATTATCACCAGAACCCCTGTCTCCGAACAAATTACTCCACTTCTAAAACAACTGCACTGGCTCCCTGTCAAATACCGTATTGATTTTAAAATTCTACTCCTTACCTTCAAAGCTCTCCATAATCTTGCTCCTCCTTATCTCTCTGAACTCCTACAGCTCTACACCCCATCCCGAACTTTCCAATCCTCTTCTTCCTCACTACTTTCCATTCCTTCTGCTCGCATGTCCACTATGGGGTTCAGAGCCTTCAGCTATTGTGCACCTCACCTTCTCTGTTCATCCATACGACTGAGTCCCAATCCTCCTTTAAAATTTGGTTAAAAACCCATTTATTTCGAAAGGCCCACCCAACATAACTCCACCTTCCATCGGCTTCATGATGAATTGCTTTCTTTTATTTCTTTTTTAAATTCTATTTAGTCTATTTTATCTTAATCATTTTGATTTTTTGCATTGCCTCCTTGAAATGTATTCTATTTTAATCTGTAAGGTGTACCTGAGTGCTATGAAAGGCGTCCACAAATAAAATGTATTATTGTTACTGTCATTATTATAGAGTAACCAAAGAAACTAATTTACAACAAGTTCACCTTTGTTCAGAAAATAATGTCTTGATGATAGCAAAAAACTGAAGCTGTGCCTAAAAGTACTTGTTGAAAGAAGTTTCAATGCACAGATGTACATAAATGATACATCCAGGTTATGTGCTTCTGTCTGTAATACTGCTTAAACTGAAAGGTGGCTGGGGACGGATGAGTCGGTAACAAACTCCTAAAAGCACTTCTGAACTGTGCGTCCATGTGCTCAGTATGTTTACTACAAGCAAATTTTCAAAACATAGGTTTTTGCTCCTTTTTTATATTGTTCAATTGCAACAACAATCGCAATAAGTGCAGTTATGGAGTAAAATGATGCATGGCCACTCTTTTTTCTACAACAAAAGTGCAGGTAGTAAAAGGAAAGCTTGTTCAGCTTCAAGGACTTTGCGGTTAAGTTAGTTATTACAGGAGTGTTAAGGAATCACGGTTCTTAACTAATTGTTTTAAAATATTCAGACTGAAATTTCATTTTTCATTTTAATGGTGCGGCTTCTGAGATTAGTTCTGCAACTGACAACGATTTTATTATTGATTGTTTCAGTCTGATGTAAACAAGTTTCGATAATAGAAAACTTGACTTGTAATAATGTACTTTTAATTTGACATGTTTGTTTTTTAAGTTAGTAGTACTCAATGTAATTAAGGCAATCAGTTGCCAAAAATATATGTTCTGGGGTTTATTAATGGAGTATAAGTAAATGTTTTTGAGTTAGTATTAATGAAAATATTGAACAAGAAACTGATGACATGAAACACTGGGTTTTCATACTTAATTGTTTATTTCTGTCAAATATTTTGTTGCATTAACATTAAATATTTGAGTAATTTTAATCAGTAATTTAACAGTAATCAGTGAGTACATGTAACCCAAATTTTTAAGTTCTGGAAACTTTCAACTTTTGAGTTTATAAACTAAGTTGTAATTAATACATGTGCTGAGTGACACATTAAAGCCCACTTATTTTTAAGGTGTGACATGTTTCCATGAATGGTACCTTTATATTTGACAGTTTAAGAATTAGTGATATTTTTAGCTACTTATTCAGTTTGTCCTCTATTGTTTGCTGCGGTCGTGTTTCTTTTAAGTGCATTTTTTGTCTTAAACCTTTATTCTCCGTCACTGTGTGTAGTATGCTTCACATCTTTTCCATTTCAGCATCAATAAATCTTTGACTGTGTGGTCTCTTGAAAAAGCTGTTGATGCACTGATCACAGCCTAGCTTATTCGCTTATCCTGGATTTCTAAATTCTGCTTTTGTGAAAGAGCCTTCTGGATGGGCTTTAAGGAATAAACACAAAACAAACCACCACAATTTTATAGAAGTGCAATACAAAAATTGCTAGAGGGGACCATTTGCAAAAAAAAAAAAAAAAAATTCTCCTTCAACTTTCCGTACATTATGGTAGAAAACCAATTTCTCTTTCAATGTAGGTTAGAGTTGTGTAACTCTAAATGTTATATTTAGTCTAAACACAGTCTGAAGGAGTGAGGAAGAGCTCTTCATAACACAACATAAGACTCAAACTCTCAGAAATATTAGCTAAGCAACTGACCCATTGGATATTTTAGTGCAAGAACCAGAACACAAGGTGAGGCAAGAAGAATTTTATTTGTCACCACAATGAACAGAAAAATTACTTGAGCCAAAGGATCACTGGTTTTGATCTGATTTGGATTTGTTGTATTGTAACTGTATTTAAACTATATGGTCAAAAGTATGTGGCCACCACACCCAGCACACTTCACTAGCCCGGTATGAGATGCTGAACAACTGCTTGAATTTAATGTTCACGGACAAATACTTTTGGCCAGATGCTGATTTGGAGTTGCAATGTTTCATTGCTTTGCTCTTTACTCAAAGCACATACATTGTGATGTTTTGTCATTTAAAACCCAGGACCTGCAAAATAAGAGAAGACTTTAAACAGATGTTTCTTAGAGCGCCAACATGTTCTTACTGCAAAAATGACATTTTATAATCTACCATTTTACACACTGCATCCAAGTTCATCCTCGACCAGGAAATAGCAGTTGAACAATCTTAATACGAGGTCCACTTACTAGCTGTGAAATCACTTGGTTAAAGTCAAGTTTACCTTTCCTCCCCCCTTTACTTAAACAGCCATAGCTTAGCAACCACAACAATGCACAGCAGACTCTTCAGATTACTTGTGTTGATCTGCTTTAATGTAAGCATGTTACATGCCTGCAGCAGTTTTTATTTTGAAGGGTTACAGGTTAGAAAACGACCTTCTGGATGCTACTACATCAGACCTTAGCCTGCCACCATCATGACCTTGCCCCATATAAGCTAAAGCATATAGAAAGTTTTTCCATGCCACTTGAAATGAATTAACCCAACTTCAAGTTGGGTTAAACATAAAACAAGGACTTGTTTTATGTTTAAGCATAAAGTCTGCTAAAAACATGTCAACATATTGAGATGTTACTTTACACAACCAACAGGGCCCTTAATACTTACGATAACATGTGTAAGCCACCTCCAGGTACTTGTAAGTGCCAACACAGGGGTCTCCAAACACTGAGTTGCTGGCTTTGATAGTACAGCTTCTTTTCCCGTTGCAGCTGCAGATACAGAGTGAACACAGGTTTGAATGTGCACAGAAGGCTGGGAAATATGGATGTCACATGAGAAAGATTAACATGGAGGACAGTAAACCCCATTGTTGAACAAGAGTAGGCAGCTGTACCTTTCAGTAACTTTGCTTGTGAGGTTTAAGCAGTTGGTATTTTGGACCTGAGAGGCAGGTCTTCGGGAAGAGCATGTGGTGGAGTCCACGGCGTCCATAATGAGCACTGTAGACTAAGATTTCCAGTTTTGCAGCTGACAGAGACAAGATGATATTCAGTATCAGTGTTGAACTGCAAAAAACCCCAAACATCTTATCAAATGAATCCACCAAAAATATGGAGAAAGTGTGATCTTACGACACTGCAGCTTTGCCAGAGACCCCTCACATGCTACGGTGAATCCTGTCAAAGTAAAGAAATGCCATTAGACATGTTGCACATGTTGTGGCTTTGCTTCACTTTTAGTTCCATGGACAAGTGTCACTCACTTGCTTCTGGGAGGCAGGTGAAGGTGGTCTGCAGATATTTGTAGATGCCAGGGCAGGGATCAGAAGCACGGAAGATGTTTGGGTTTACGTCACACACCCTCTTGCCATTACATCTGCAGGGAGAAAAAGCTTCGGCCTTCACAAATGTACTATGTGAAGGAATTTACATCACGCTTTGTATTGCTGAAGGGACTGTAAAATAACTTGTAGGGTACAGTTAGTCAGATGTCTTTTGTTATTCTACAGATATAGTTGGCTAGTAATGGTTGCAGATTTGATTTGCTGTAATTTAGGATGGGAGGAACAGGTTAACATTTAGAAAACAAATGTTGATTGGATGTACTAACTTCTACCACCAACTCACAGGGGTGAGCGGTAAGTTCCACAGCACCTACACTAACAGCCTACAGATGTGCCTTGTTAAATGGTGAGTGAAATTTTGAGTGCGGGCATATGTTACTGAGATATGTCCATAACAGCCAAAAAGGTCAACCTCATGGAGTCTTTAGGACTGTGTGACCATCACTATATAAAATCTGGTGCTAAACATCTTAAATCATTATACGACATGAATAAAAATATTGACATGCTACGGATGCTAAATTCTGATTTTTAATTTTACCTTTTCATCATGACGTCCAAGGCGCGCCCTTCAGAGAACACTTGGTGTTGGCAAGCTGCTTCGGAGGTTTGCCCTTACTGCAGGTCATCCTGTCTGCACGTCCATACAGAGCGGTCTGCACACTGATCGCTCCATTTGGTGCTACACACCACAGAGGGGGGGGGAATGGAATATAGGAAAACTTGGTATACTGAGACAGGGGACTAAATTTAGCTTGTTGCAATAAAAAAAAACCAAAAATAAAAAACCAGACACAACCCTGTGTACTTGTTTGAGGTCAGTCATACCACAGTTCAGGCGTTGGACGGCATCCCCACATGTGATCACCTTCACTATGGGCGAGGGGGGGTCACAACATTGGCGCTAGAAAATCCTAGAGTGAAATGTAGTCGTGGAAAAATTGTAACAGCAGAGATTAAAGGTCAAAACACTAGAAAAAGAATTTTGAGAACAGTCCTTGGTGAAGGATGACTTTGTGATAGAGGCAGAGAGACGGGGGATTATTTAAGTCAATAATGGAAGTGAAAACAGGAAAGGAAAATGACAGTGGTTTGAGAGGATATTCAAGAGACCAGTGGAGAAAGCAAAAAAGCAGTGAGAGAATTTCACAGTTCACTTGTTAAAATAACAATCATAGAACTGTGTATAGCTGTGAATCAGGTATTAGTAAAAATTAAAAATGCTGCATGAGAATCATGGATCATTCTGGAAGTATAATCTTGTAATACAGAATTCAAACATCCAGTTACCTGCTCTCATAAGCAAACATGTTGCTGCCAGCACTGGAAGAGAAAAACACGTTTTCAAAGTTTAGTCCTGTAACTTCTGTGTAAATTCAGTTTAACATGTTCTGGGAGTTGATGGCAACACTGTGAAACATTCACAGGTCAATGTTTTGTTTTTATCAACAGTGATTTGAATGATAAGTAAACAATATCCATCTGCAGTAATAGAAATGAAATTGAGGGACTTTTTGATCTCTTGGTTGTAGTCGACATGGTTCTTGAAAAACTGGGTAAGCTTTATAAAATCACCGTGTGCTCGCAAGGCTTTAACCAAAATCCTTGTTCATCATCAAAATGATGATATATCAAAAAGGATGGAAGTCAAACATTGCATAACCATCAGCAATATTAAACTTCCAGGTGGACAACACCTATTAGGGTGATTTTTGTGGGATTTCAGGGAGAATCAGAACAGAGAAAGGTAGTGGCGGCCATCTTGTTTATCCTTGTAAATGCAGAGCCAAATATTGGTACTTTTAATTATTAGGACTGCTGCACGTGATTAAAACTGCTCAGGAGATCATTAGTACCCGTCTACCGATCATCAGTTATATTTGGGAGCTGAAGTGCCTGCGCAGAGTCCAAAGGATACTGAAAGACAGAACCCACCAGCCACAGCTTGTTCACCCTGCTGCCACAAGTATCTGCTGTCCTCCAGACTACAGAGCAGCTTCTTCCCCCAGTGAGACCCCTAAACTCAATCTCAGCACTGCACCATGCAAAATAGCAATTTTTTGGTGTGACTTGTTCTTTATCCACTCATCTACAGAATATAAACTGTGAGGAGCTTAAAGGGAACTACAACTTCATCTCATTATACAACCCTGTGCTGTAAAATGATGAATAAATCTACCTTGTAGTAAGTTAGTTGCGTACTTACACAGTGTGGTGCAGAGTCTGGAGCAGAGCATGGTGTCAGAAGAGCTGGTTTGAGTTGAAGTGATTGCAGTGAAACACACACCTGCTATTTATTGTGTTGAGGGGAAAGACCTGCCTCTCTCTGTGCAAACAAGTCACCAATGAAAAACCTGGAAAGATGCCGCGTTCCAGAGCGGTCGGAACTGGGAAATTTCCAGGTTGAAATCCACAACTTCCGACCTCAGAGCGTTTCAGCTGCATGGTGGTGCATGACGCTAAATGTAAACAATAAACATGGCTGACCGTGACAAAGTTTTTTTCCTTTTGTTAATTTATGCAAAGTTAAACCCTCAACAGTACACTTGGTGTGAATTAAAATTATGGCCATTTTATTTAAA
Organism: Lepomis macrochirus; assembly: GCA_024633595.2. Classification (NCBI taxonomy): domain Eukaryota; kingdom Metazoa; phylum Chordata; class Actinopteri; order Centrarchiformes; family Centrarchidae; genus Lepomis; species Lepomis macrochirus. Next base: position 30,512,667 of record JALXJV020000014.1, read on the forward strand.
ACAAGTGAGAAATACACGTTACTCGTTAACTGTGTATCCTTCTAGCTACATCAGTTGGTAATCCTCAAAAGTCAGTAAAAGTTGTAGGATATATTTCCAAATGTTTTCACATTTCTGGGCATTTTGAACATTTTGCTGAATAACTTTTGGATAGAGAAGATGACTTTCAGAGATTGTTTACTGTAACCAGCTACCTAATTACACTGACAAAATATTTCTACATCACTTTACATGCAGAACAAGTTTTACTCTTTGATACTAGTGTGTATTATTATATTTGAATACTTTGCCTTTTAGTTTATGCTTTACTGTGTAAGTACGCAACTAACTTACTACAAGGTAGATTTATTCATCATTTTACAGCACAGGGTTGTATAATAAGATTAAGTTGTAGTTCCCTTTAAGCTCCTCACAACTTATATTCTGTAGATGAGTGGATAAAGAACAAGTCACACCAAAAAATAGCTATTTTGCATGGTGCAGTGCTGAGATTGAGTTTAGGGGTCTCACTGGGGGAAGAAGCTGCTCTGTAGTCTGGAGGACAGCAGATACTTGTGGCAGCAGGGTGAACAAGCTGTGGCTGGTGGGTTCTGTCTTTCAGTATCCTTTGGACTCTGCGCAGGCACTTCAGCTCCCCAATATAACTGATGATCGGTAGATGGGTACTAATGATCTCCTGAGCAGTTTTAATCACCTGCAGCAGTCCTAAAATGACCACTATCTGACTCTGCATTTACAAGGATAAACAAGATGGCTGCCACTAGCTTTCTCTATCCTGATTCTCCCTGAAATACAAAACAGCCTAATAGGCGTCATCCACCTATTAGGCTGATGGTAAAGCAATGTTTGACTTCCACCCTCTTTTTAATACATAGATATAGATATAGATATAGATATAGATATAGATAGATATGGATATATATAGAGATAGATAGATAGATATGCACTTTTTTTTTTGTCATTTTGATTTCTATGGAATAGGATTTTGGTTAAGGCCCTCTGAGCACACGTTATTTAAGCCTACCTAGTTTTTGAAGAACCATGTCGGCTACCAAGAAGGACAGATCAAAAAGTCCCTCAATCTCATTTCTACTACTGCAGACGAGTATTAATTGTTGACTTATTGTTCAAATCACTGATTTATAAACAAAATATTGACCTGTGAAAGATTTGTGTTCTGTGTTGCCCTTCACTCCCTGAACATTGTTAAACTGGATTTACACAGAAGTTACAAGACTAAACTTTGAAAACTTGTTTCTCTTCCAGTGCTGGCAGCAACGTGTTTGCTTATGACAGCAGGTAACTGGATGTTTGAATTCTGTATTACAAGTTTAGATTATCCTTCCAGAATGATCCGTGATTCTCATGCAGCATTTTTAGTTTTTACAAATACCTGAGTCACAGCTATACACAGTTCTGTGAACTATAAAATTCCCACAGGGCTTTTTTTTTTTTGTTCTTTGTCCACTGGTCTTTTCACAAACCACTGTCACTTTCCTTTCCTGTTTTCACCTCCATCATTGACTTCACTAATCCTCCTCCTCTCTGCCTCTATTACACGCTCATCCTAACTGTAATCTCAGCTGTTGAAAAACTGATTCCACAACCTGTGTATTCATTCCAATGTACAAGAATTATAGAGCCAACTTTTCATTCTAGGACTTTCTAGAGCCACTGTGACCCCAGTGCACGTGATCACATGTGATGACTCCACCCAACACCTGAGCTGTGGTATGACTGAACTTAAACAACCTTAAGAAGTTTTGGGGTTGTTTTTTTTTAAGGCAACAAGCAAAATAATTGAGTTCCCTGTGAGTGCACTACTTGCACTTGTGTTTTTTTTTTTTTTCTTTAATGAAAGTACTGTAAATACTGCTGACTCAGAACCGAGAGGCTATTGACTTTGTCTACTGTTGACAGTATAGAAAAATAAAACATTGTGTCCGTATCCTCTGTTCCCTTCTTGCTCCCGTCTTTGTTTCCCTCTGTGGTGTGTAGCACCAAATGGAGCGATCAGTGTGCAGAACGCTGTGTATGGACGTGCAGACAGGATGACCTGCGGGAAGGGCGGACATCGAGATGACCGTTCAAATCACCATGGCAACACAAAGTGTTCTATGCCCGTCACCTTGGATATGGGGAAAAGGTACGACTCAGTATTAGAATCTAGCTCCACCAGCAGGTCAACATTTTCATTCCTGCTGTAAAATAACAAAACATCTAGATGATTGGCAACAGATTTTATACAGACACTCATTACCAGAGGATGAATCCCAAAGACTCCATGAGGTTGACATTTTGGCTTTTATGGAAATATCTCAGCAACTATTGGATGGATTCATTCAACCATTATACTGTAGACAGTTGAAAGACATCTGACTAACTGTACCCCACAAGTTATGACAGGTCCTTCACACATCAGCAATACAAAGCGTGATGTAAAATGCTTCACATAGTAAGTTTGTGAAGGCTGAAGCTGGAAAAAGCTCTTTCTTCTCCCTGCAGATGTAATGGCTCGAGGGTGTGTGGTGTAGACCCAGACATCTTCCGTGCTTCTGATCCCTGCCATGGCCGCCGCAGATATCTGGAGACCACCTACACCTGCCTCCCAGAAGCAAGTGAGTGACATGCACATAACTAAAAGCAAAGCCACGAAGAAGTCTGACTGCAACATGTCTAATGTTAATCTTTACTTTGACAGTCATCAGCGTAACATGTGAGGAGTCTTCGGCAAACCTGCATTGTCGTAAGATCAAACTTTCTCCATATTTTTGGTGGATTAATGGGATAAGGTGTTTTGCATCTTTTTGTGGTTCAACACAGATACTGAATATCTCCTCCTCTTTGTCAGCTGCAAAACAGGTTATATTCGTCTACAGTGCTCAATATGGACGCCGTGACTCCACCACGTGCTCTTCCCACCGACCTGCCTCTCAGGTCCACAATGTCAAATGCTTCCACCACATAAGCAAAGTTGGCCAAAGGTACAGCTGCCCACTCATCTTGTTCAACAATGGGGATTAATATCATCCACGTTAATCTTTCTCATGTGACATCCGTATTTCCCAGGCTTCTGTGCACATTCAAACCTGTGTTCACTCTGTATCCGCAGCTGCAACGGGAAAAACAGCTGTACTATCAAAGCCAGCAACTCAGTGTTTGGAGACCCCTGTGTTGGCACTTACAAGTACCTGGAGGTGGCTTACACATGTAAAAGTAAGTACTTCAAAGGCCCTGTAGGGATGTTTCAGCTCCACTGAAGCTGATCTGTGGTTGTGTAAAGCAAAATATCAGTATGTCCATATAATGTTAGCAGACCTCTACTTATACATAAAACAAGGATGTGACATTTAGCAAGGTTGCGTTAATTCTTGATTTCAAGTAGAATGGGAACTACATACTTTTATTAGCTTACCTGTGGCTGGATCACAATAGCAGCGGGCTAAGATCTGTAGTAGCATCTAGAAGGTGTTTTCTAACTTAACTGGTAACCCTTAAAAGAACTGCTGCAGTGAGCTAGGTAACTGGACATACTAAAACTGCAGATCAACACCAGAGAAGGCTTGACCAGTCTACTGTGTATTGTTATGGTTGCGAAGCTATGACTGTGTTCAACAAAGGGTAAAAGACAAATGAAGGCATACTTACCAGACTTAATCCTAGTGATTAAAAGCTAGTAAGTGGACCTGGTCAAGGATGAACTTTGATGCTCAGTGTGTAAAATGGTGAATTCTGCAGTAACAGAACATGTTTGAGCTCTCAGTAACTTACTTCATCTGTCTAATGTCAATGTTATCTCGTGTTGCAGAGCCTGGGAATTAAACAACAAAACGTGTACCGAGTCAGCGGATGAAACATTGAAATTCCAAATACAGAATATAGCGAAATGTATGGACACCTGGAAAATAAGCCTTTGCTCAAGTAATTGACTTTTCTCATCATCTGGTGACACAAATAAAATTTGCGTCTCCTCATGTTGTGTTGTGGTTCATTGGGGGGGGGGGGAATGTTGTAGTTCAGTCCCATAGTTCTTTGTATTGCAGTGATTTTTAACTTGAAATTGTCTTAAAACAAAAGATCTGTCTCTGCTGTTAGAAACGCAGATACTAAGTTAAATACAAGTCATATCAGCCGACCGCCGTAATCTGAGCCTGCCTGACTTGAACCACAAATCTCTGGGATTTGAAGAAGGCAGTTGCAGCACACAAATGCCAGGAAAATTAGATAAGGTAAAATATTTTGGCTTTGTGTTAATTGCAAAAAAGCTGAGTCTGTAGATTTGAGATTGGGTTAACAAGACAGATGAGATTTAAACACTATGAAATCGTTAGTGTCTAATTATATAGAAATTTTGAGCATTGAACACTTTAATTCCTGCATTCTGAATTTTCTGCACATTTATGGTGAAAGTCTTTAGGTAAAGAGGGAACACAAATCAAGTGGCAGGTGACAATTCAGGCTCTATAGCCGAACCCTACCAGAATCAAAGTCAGTATAGCTTTCAGTCGTTCTGTGCTGCTTTCAGATCAGTTTCTCCTGTAGATCGGCTTATTTAATATCATCCCTGCCGAGTCATTTAGCTTTCCCTCTTTCATGTTTGGGGAAATAACCTCTTTAAACGTAACTTTGTACATATGCGAAAACAATGTCGGACTCCATAGTTTTCTCTAGAACCCTGACCAGTGATGACTTGTATAGCTGCATGTCATTCCGCTGCTGGTTTTCGAGGTGATGTCCCACAAACTATGTGGGCTGTGTAGATCATTGGCAGACTTTCTGGGGAAGACCTGGTCTGATACAGGGGGATGGGATCCATCCCACTTGGGAAGGAGCAGCTCTCATTTCTAGAAATCTGGCCAACTTTATTAGCGGACCAAATCCATGACGACCCAGAGTTGAGACCAGGAGGCAGAGTTGCAGTTTAACACACTTGTCTGCTCCTCCATTCCAGGAGTTACTTAGTGAAAACCCTATAGTGATGGTGTCTGTCCCCGACCATTGAAATTATTTAAATCAAAGGTAAACAAGAGGAGCTGTGCATAAAAACCTCAAAAATTAAAACCACAAGAACAATAGCACAAACGAATGGGAGAGTTAAATATGTACTCTTAAATATCAGATCTGCCTCTTAAGGTGTACTACTAAATGAACTAATATCAGATTATGATATTGGTTTATTTTGTTTTACTGAAACCTGGCAGGGTGATGGAGAATTTGTGAGCCTAAATGAATCCACCCCTCCCAGTCATATTAATACTCACATTCCTTGAGGCACAGGCCGACGAGGTGGAGTTGCAGCTATCTTTGACTCTATCCTAGTAATCAGCTCTAAACTAAATTATAACTCATTTGAAAGCCTTGTTCTGAGTCTTTCACACCCGAAGTTGGAAATCACTGCAACCAATTCTGTTTGTTGTACTGTACCGAGCGCCTGGTCCGTACTCTGAATTCTTCTCTGAATTTGCAGACTTTTTGTCAACTTTAGTCCTTAAAACGGACAAAGTTATTATCGTAGGGGATTTTAATATTCATGTGGACGACAGCTTTAGTACTGCGTTTATCTCTGTTAGATTCAATTGGCTTCTCTCAGAGTGTTCATAAACCGACTCACTCTTTTAACCACACCATCGGCCTTGTTCTGGTATATGGTATTGAAATTGAACATTTAATAGTGTTCCCACAGAATCCCTCTTTATCTGACCACTGATAACTTTTGAGCTTGTATTGCTGAACTACCCTCCATTGGGCAAAAATTTCTATACAAGATGTCTGTCTGATAGCTCTATAGCTAAATTTAAGGATGCGATTCCATCGGCTCTAAATTCACTATCAAGTGCACGTCCTCCGTCACAAAGTAACTGAGGACTCCTATGCTAATTTCAGTCCCTCCCAAGTCGATCATCTTGTTGATAGTGCTGCAGGCTCGCTGCGAACAACATGGTATAATACTGAAACTCACAAATTAAATCTTAAAACCTATAGAAAGGCCCTCCATGATGGCAAAGCAGCGTACTACTAGTCATTAATAGAGGAACATAGGAACAACCCCAGGTTTCTTTTCAACAGTCACAGCTCCTAACTGCATCAGACAAAGGACTTGTCTCTGTATTGGTTTTACTAGATCTTAGTGCTGCATTTGATACCATTGACCATCAGATCCTATTACAGAGACTGGAATATTTCATTGGCATAAAAGGAGCCGCTCTAAGCTGGTTTAAGTCCTATTTATCAGATCGATTTCAGTTTGTACATGTTAACGATGAGTCCTCCATGCATACCAAAGTTAGTCATGGAGTTCTACAAGGATCTGTGCTCGGACCAATCCTCTTCACTTTATATATGCTTCCTTTAGGCAATATTGTCAGGAAACACTCCATAAACTTTCATTGTTATGCAGATGATGATTTTCTAATGTTAAACTCAGATAAAACTGAAGTTATTGTCCTGAGGCCTAAGTACCTCCGTGACGCATTATCTAAAGATATAGTTTCCCTGGATGGCATCGCCCTGGCCTCCAGCACCACTGTGAGAAATCTTGGAGTTATCTTTGACCAGGACTTGTCGTTCAACTCTCACATTAAGCAAATTTCAAGGACCGCCTTTTTTCACCTACGTAATATTGCAAAAATCAGGAACATCCTGTCTAAAAATGATGCAGAAAAACTAGTCCATGCATTTGTTACTTCTAGACTGGATTACTGCAATTCCTTATTATCAGGCTCTTCGAAAAAAGTCCATGAAGACTCTTCAGCTGATCCAGAATGCTGCAGCACGTGTTCTGACAGGAACCTGTAAAAGAGATCATATCTCTCCTGTCTTAGCTTCTCTGCATTGGCTTCCTGTAAAATCCAGAATAGATTTTAAAACCCTTCTTCTCACATACAAAGCTCTTAATGGTCAGGCACCATCTTATCTTAAAGAGCTCATAGTACCTTACTACCCCACCAGAGCACTGCGCTCCCAGAATGCAGGGTTACTTGTGGTTCCTAGAGTCTCCAAAAGTAGAATGGGAGCCAGAGTGTTCAGCTATCAGGCTCCTCTCCTGTGGAACCAGGTTTGAGTTTGGGTTCAGGAGGCAGACACCGTCTCAACATTTAAGAGTAGGCTTAAGACTTTCCTCTTTGATAAAGCTTATAGTTAGGGCTGGCTCAGGTGAGTCCTGAACCATCCCTTAGTTATGCTGCTATAGGCCTAGACTGCCGGGGGATTTCCCATGATGCACTGAGCTCCCCTCTCCTCTTCTCTCTCCCTCTGAGTGCAACCTCATCCCATTAATGCATGTTACTAACTTGACTTCTCCCCTTTCCCGTAGTCGTGTGATTTCTCCTCCTGTCACTTCCTGCGGGTGTTCCTGGCTCTGGAGCTGTGGAGTCTGGATCTGTGGTTGAGAGTCACCTGCTGCCCCCGTGTTCCTGCTCGACACCATCTGCTACAATTAGAACTACTGTTACTAGTCCTATTGCTATTGTTACTTTTATTATCATTAATATTACAATTATTACCATTAACACTACTATAAATATCTGTACCATTTTTCATTTCATTCAGTCTATAGCATCATTAACCTTTACTGTCTGTACTCTGTAGACTTCTCTCTCTCTCTCTGACCTCCGGTCGAGGCAGATAGCCGCCCACCCTGAGCCACAGTTCTGCTCGAGGTTTCTGCCTCTTAGAAGGAAGTTTTTCCTTGCCTGTTTTGCCTAGTGCTGCTCTTGGTGGGAATTGTTGGGCTTCTGTAAATAACATCACAGTATGGTCTAGACCTGCTCTGTGTGGTGCTATATAAATCAAATTGAATTGAATTAATAGTTATTCTGAATTTGTGATGATTAGGATGACATCAACTTTCAATTTGCTTTTTTTTCAGTGCATGATCACTTTATAAGTTATCACAAGCCTATTTTAAATGGCTATTCTTAAGTTGCACTGAACACATAATACAACACAGAATCCTCACTTTATTTTTTTACTTGTCCAAGAGATCGGTGCCAGCGATGATTGATCCCTGTATGGTCTACTGAAAGGTGCAGAGGAACAGACAGAGATGTAGTGTAGGCCTCCTCCACACACAGATCCATCCAGAAGTTGTTAACATGGAATCTGGGCTAAAGAAGTTCAAAGCGTGGGCATTGTTTTGTTGGCTATAAAACGTACTGCTGACAAACCACGTGTATGCGTTTGTCTGTGTATGATACAGCGAAAGAAAAACAGGAAGAGGTGGTGCGAACTATTGTGTGTGTGCTGGGTTGAGGGTTGTGCGTTATGTATGTGTAAGAAAGAAGTGTAGGTGGTGTGCGAATATCCAAATCACCAAATCGAAAACCTAGTCAGTGATTAACTAGAATACTGGGGTCCAGCCCTACTGCACTGGCTTCCAAATATCTTTTGTGATGTTGTAAGTCTTGTCTTATAGTTAGTTGCAGCTGGATGGATTTATTATTGTTATTGCTTTTGTTGCTATTAATAGTATTATTATTTTAGAGAGAGGCGGGACAAGCCGGTGTGTTTGCAGTGAGTGACCAGAGGTGTAGGTGTGTGTGAGTGTGGGGAGAGGAGAAGTCCGAGGCAGGTGCAAAGTCGGTATATTTAAAATGTATAATAATATTTGTGGGGATTAAAACTTGCTTTCACAGGGCAGTATAATGTGAAAGATTACAATCACGATGCCGGCTCAACGTCGTGATGTCTGTCAGTCATTGTCTCTCTCGGCCCAACCCTAATTCATAGGTTTTCCTTTTTCTAGTCTATCTCAATAAAATGCTAAAATGTGATTTGTACAATAAAAGAGTTACAGCCACCAGTAACACTTAACAAATTGGCATGTGAGTGTTGTATCAAGACAGATTTGGAAAAAGATGAATGCTTTCAGCTTGTGGGGGGCACCGATGAGCATACAGCGCATGACTTGCAGCCTTCCTTTTAAAAGTATCCTCATTGGATTGTTTGTATTTTGCAGTGCAAAGATGAACCAGATATTGCTGACACGCCTGTGGCTCTCCTCACTGTGGTCACTGACGACGCCCCCTGCTGCGCTCCACTTAAACCCTGAGAGCATTTCTGTTGCAGTCGAAGAGGAAATTGTGAGTGATCTCCCCAGGTTTAACGATGCAGTTGTACTGTAGCTTCATCCATCTTTGCATTTAGACTACGTCTCTGCTCCCTCCATCTTCTCTAACTGACTTCTTAGATAAAGTTTAGACCTGGTGCACTCAAAACTTCCTCAAACTAAATAGTGATAAAACTGAAATTCTCCTTGTTGGCTCCAAATCCACCCTAGCAAAATGTCCAAACTTTGCTCTACTCATTGACAATTCTACCGTCCCATCCTCTCCCCACGTGAAGAGTTTTGGTGTCATCTTTTGACAGCACACTTTCTTTTGAAAAAACACATTAATAATCTTACCCGGTCTGCTTATTTCAACTTACGCACCATCAACCACCTTCGTCCTTCACTTACACACCGTAACACTGCTCATCCACGCTCTTGTCACTTCCTGTATTGATTACTGTAACTCCCTTCTCTCTGGTCTACCTCACAAGTCCATTCATAAACTACAACTGGTCCAAAACTCTGCTGCCTGTATTATCACCAGAACCCCTGTCTCCGAACAAATTACTCCACTTCTAAAACAACTGCACTGGCTCCCTGTCAAATACCGTATTGATTTTAAAATTCTACTCCTTACCTTCAAAGCTCTCCATAATCTTGCTCCTCCTTATCTCTCTGAACTCCTACAGCTCTACACCCCATCCCGAACTTTCCAATCCTCTTCTTCCTCACTACTTTCCATTCCTTCTGCTCGCATGTCCACTATGGGGTTCAGAGCCTTCAGCTATTGTGCACCTCACCTTCTCTGTTCATCCATACGACTGAGTCCCAATCCTCCTTTAAAATTTGGTTAAAAACCCATTTATTTCGAAAGGCCCACCCAACATAACTCCACCTTCCACCGGCTTCATGATGAATTGCTTTCTTTTATTTCTTTTTTAAATTCTATTTATTCTATTTTATCTTAATCATTTTGATTTTTTGCATTGCCTCCTTGAAATGTATTCTATTTTAATCTGTAAGGTGTACCTGAGTGCTATGAAAGGTGTCCACAAATAAAATGTATTATTGTTACTGTCATTATTATAGAGTAACCAAAGAAACTAATTTACAACAAGTTCACCTTTGTTCAGAAAATAATGTCTTGATGATAGCAAAAAACTGAAGCTGTGCCTAAAAGTACTTGTTGAAAGAAGTATCAATGCACAGATGTACATAAATGATACATCCAGGTTATGTGCTTCTGTCTGTAATACTGCTTAAACTGAAAGGTGGCTGGGGACGGATGAGTCGGTAACAAACTCCTAAAAGCACTTCTGAACTGTGCGTCCATGTGCTCAGTATGTTTACTACAAGCAAATTTTCAAAACATAGGTTTTTTGCTCCTTTTTTATATTGTTCAATTGCAACAACAATCGCAATAAGTGCAGTTATGGAGTAAAATGATGCATGGCCACTCTTTTTTCTACAACAAAAGTGCAGGTAGTAAAAGGAAAGCTTGTTCAGCTTCAAGGACTTTGCGGTTAAGTTAGTTATTACAGGAGTGTTAAGGAATCACGGTTCTTAACTAATTGTTTTAAAATATTCAGACTGAAATTTCATTTTTCATTTTAATGGTGCGGCTTCTGAGATTAGTTCTGCAACTGACAACGATTTTATTATTGATTGTTTCAGTCTGATGTAAACAAGTTTCGATAATAGAAAACTTGACTTGTAATAATGTACTTTTAATTTGACATGTTTGTTTTTTAAGTTAGTAGTACTCAATGTAATTAAGGCAATCAGTTGCCAAAAATATAAGTTCTGGGGTTTATTAATGGAGTATAAGGAAGTAAATGTTTTTGAGTTAGTATTAATGAAAATATTGAACAAGAAACTGATGACATGAAACACTGGGTTTTCATACTTAATTGTTTATTTCTGTCAAATATTTTGTTGCATTAACATTAAATATTTGAGTAATTTTAATCAGTAATTTAACAGTAATCAGTGAGTACATGTAAACCAAATTTTTAAGTTCTGGAAACTTTCAACTTTTGAGTTTATAAACTAAGTTGTAATTAATACATGTGCTGAGTGACACATTAGAGCCCACTTCTTACTTTTAAGGTATGACATGTTTCCATGAATGGTACCTTTATATTTGACAGTTTAGTGATATTTTTAGCTACTTATTCAGTTTGTCCTCTATTGTTTGCTGCGGTCGTGTTTCTTTTAAGTGCATTTTTTGTCTTAAACCTTTATTCTCCGTCACTGTGTGTAGTATGCTTCACATCTTTTCCATTTCAGCATCAATAAATCTTTGACTGTGTGGTCTCTTGAAAAAGCTGTTGATGCACTGATCACAGCCTAGCTTATTCGCTTATCCTGGATTTCTAAATTCTGCTTTTGTGAAAGAGCCTTCTGGGTTGGGCTTTAAGGAATAAACACAAAAAAAAGGTATAGAGACTGGAACAAAACAAACCACCACAATTTTATAGAAGTGCAATACAAAAATTGCTAGAGGGGACCATTTGCAAAAAAAAAAAAAAATTCTCCTTCAACTTTCCGTACATTATGGTAGAAAACCAATTTCTCTTTCAATGTAGGTTAGAGTTGTGTAACTCTACATGTTAGATTTAGTCTAAACACAGTCTGAAGGAGTGAGGAAGAGCTCTTCATAACACAACATAAGACTCAAACTCTCAGAAATATTAGCTAAGCAACTGACCCATTGGATATTTTAGTGCAAGAACCAGAACACAAGGTGAGGCAAGAAGAATTTTATTCGTCACCACAATGAACAAAAATTACTTGAGCCAAAGGATCACTGGTTTTGATCTGATTTGGATTTGTTGTATTGTAACTGTATTTAAACTATATGGTCAAAAGTATGTGGCCACCACACTTCACTAGCCTGGTATGAGATGCTGAACAACTGCTTGAATTTAATGTTCAGGGACAAATACTTTTGGCCAGATGCTGGATTTGGAGTTGCAATGTTTCATTGCTTTGCTCTTTACTCAAAGCACATACATTGTGATGTTTTGTCATTTAAAACCCAGGACCTGCAAAATAAGAGAAGACTTTAAACAGATGTTTCTTAGAACGCCAACATGTTCTTACTGCAAAAATGACATTTTATAATCTACCATTTTACACTGCATCAAAGTTCATCCTCGACCAGGAAATACCAGTTGAACAATCTTAATACAAGGTCCACTTACTAGCTGTGAAATCACTTGGTTAAAGACAAGTTTACCTTTCCTCCCCCCTTTACTTAAACAGCCATAGCTTAGCAACCACAACAATGCACAGCAGACTCTTCAGATTACTTGTGTTGATCTGCTTTAATGTAAGCATGTTACATGCCTGCAGCAGTTTTTATTTTGAAGGGTTACGGGTTAGAAAACAACCTTCTGGATGCTACTACATCAGACCTTAGCCTGCCACCATCATGACCTTGCCCCATATAAGCTAAAGCATATAGAAAGTTTTTCCATGCCACTTGAAATGAATTAACCCAACTTCAAGTTGGGTTAAACATAAAACAAGGACTTGTTTTATGTTTAAGCATAAAGTCTGCTAAAAACATGTCAACATATTGAGATGTTACTTTACACAACCAACAGGGCCCTTAATACTTACGATAACATGTGTAAGCCACCTCCAGGTACTTGTAAGTGCCAACACAGGGGTCTCCAAACACTGAGTTGCTGGCTTTGATAGTACAGCTTCTTTTCCCGTTGCAGCTGCAGATACAGAGTGAACACAGGTTTGAATGTGCACAGAAGGCTGGGAAATATGGATGTCACATGAGAAAGATTAACATGGAGGACAGTAAACCCCATTGTTGAACAAGAGTAGGCAGCTGTACCTTTCAGTAACTTTGCTTGTGAGGTTTAAGCAGTTGGTATTTTGGACCTGAGAGGCAGGTCTTCGGGAAGAGCATGTGGTGGAGTCACGGCGTCCATAATGAGCACTGTAGACTAAGATTTCCAGTTTTGCAGCTGACAGAGACAAGATGATATTCAGTATCAGTGTTGAACTGCAAAAAACCCCAAACATCTTATCAAATGAATCCACCAAAAATATGGAGAAAGTGTGATCTTACGACACTGCAGCTTTGCCAGAGACCCCTCACATGCTACGGTGAATCCTGTCAAAGTAAAGAAATGCCATTAGACATGTTGCACATGTTGTGGCTTTGCTTCACTTTTAGTTCCATGGACAAGTGTCACTCACTTGCTTCTGGGAGGCAGGTGAAGGTGGTCTGCAGATATTTGTAGATGCCAGGGCAGGGATCAGAAGCACGGAAGATGTTTGGGTTTACGTCACACACCTTCTTGCCATTACATCTGCAGGAGAGAAAAGCTTCGGCCTTCACAAACGTACTATGTGAAGCAATTTACATCACGCTTTGTATTGCTGAAGGGACTGTAAAATAACTTGTAGGGTACAGTTAGTCAGATGTCTTTTGTTATTCTACAGATATAGTTGGCTAGTAATGTTTGCAGATTTGATTTGCTGTAATTTAGGATGGGAGGAACAGGTTAACATTTAGAAAACAAATGTTGATTGGATGTACTAACTTCTACCACCAACTCACAGGGGTGAGCGGTAAGTTTAACTTAGAAACAAGACTAAGGGTCTACAATAGAGTCTTGAGACAGTATTAATGTATTATGTGAATGCTAAATGTTTATTTTCCTGACAGAATTTATGCCAATGTCAAAATCCAAACTGAAATTTTGACTTGATGGTGCTAGAAGATTAAAATCTAAATGTCTGTCACATTTCATAGGAATCCATCCAATAGTTACTGTTATATGTCCATAACAGCCAAAAAGGTCAACCTCATGGAGTCTTTAGGACTGTGTGACCATCACTGTATAAAATCTGGTGCTAAACATCTTAAATCATTATACGACATGAATAAAAATATTGACATGCTACGGATGCTAAATTCTGATTTTTAATTTTACCTTTTCATCATGACGTCCAAGGCGCCCTTCAGAGAACACTTGGTGTTGGCAAGCTGCTTCGGAGGTTTGCCCTTACTGCAGGTCATCCTGTCTGCACGTCCATACAGAGCGGTCTGCACACTGATCGCTCCATTTGGTGCTACACACCACAGAGGGGGGGGGAATGGAATATAGGAAAACTTGGTATACTGAGACAGGGGACTAAATTTAGCTTGTTGCAATAAAAAAAAACCAAAAATAAAAAACCAGACACAACCCTGTGTACTTGTTTGAGGTCAGTCATACCACAGTTCAGGCGTTGGACGGCATCCCCACATGTGATCACCTTCACTATGGGCGAGGGGGTCACAACATTGGCGCTAGAAAATCCTAGAATGAAATGTAGTCGTGGAAAAACTGTAACGGCTGAGATTAAAGGTCAAAACACTAGAAAAAGAAAAAATATTTTGAGAACAGTCCTCGGTGAAGGATGACTTTGTGATAGAGGCAGAGAGAAGGGAGATTATTTAAGTCAATAATGGAAGTGAAAACAGGAAAGGAAAATGTGGTTTGAGGGGATATTCAAGAGACCAGTGGACAAAGCAAAAAAGCAGTTAGAGAATTTCACAGTTCACTTGTTAAAATAATAATCATAGAACTGTGTATAGCTGTGAATCATGTATTAGTAAAAATTAAAAATGCTGCATGAGAATCATGGATCATTCTGGAAGTATAATCTTGTAATACAGAATTCAAACATCCAGTTACCTGCTCTCATAAGCAAACACGTTGCTGCCAGCACTGGAAGAAAAACACATTTTCAAAGTTTAGTCTTGTAACTTCTGTGTAAATCCAGTTTACCATTGTTCTGGGAGTTGATGGCAACACCGTGAAACATTCACAGGTCAATGTTTTGTTTTTATCAACAGTGATTTGAATGATAAGTAAACAATAAATATCCATCTGCAGTAATAGAAATGAAATTGAGGGACTTTTTGATCTCTTGGTTGTAGTCGACATGGTTCTTGAAAAACTGGGTAAGCTTTATAAAATCACCGTGTGCTCGCAAGGCTTTAACCAAAATCCTTGATCATCAAAATGATATATCAAAAAGGATGGAAGTCAAACATTGCTTAACCATCAGCAATATTAAACTTCCAGGAGGATGACACTTATTAGGCTGATTTTTGTGGGATTTCAGGGAGAATCAGGACAGAGAAAGCTAGTGGCGGCCATCTTGTCTATCCTTGTAAATGCAGAGCCAAATATTGGTACTTTTAATTATTAGGACTGCTGCAGGTGATCAAAACTGCTCAGGACATCATTAGTACCGATCATCAGTTATATTGGGGAGCTGAAGTGCCTGCGCAGAGTCCAAAGGATACTGAAAGACAGAACCCACCAGCCACAGCTTGTTCACCCTGCTGCCACAAGTATCTGCTGTCCTCCAGACTACAGAGCAGCTTCTTCCCCCAGTGAGACCCCTAAACTCAATCTCAGCACTGCACCATGCAAAATAGCTATTTTTTGGTGTGACTTGTTCTTGATCCACTCATCTACAGAATATAAATTGTGAGTAGCTTAAAGTGAACTACAACTTAATCTCATTATACAACCCTGTGCTGTAAAATGATGAATAAATCTACCTTGTAGTAAGTTAGTTGCGTACTTACACAGTGTGGTGCAGAGTCTGGAGCAGAGCATGGTGTCAGAAGAGCTGGTTTGAGTTGAAGTGATTGCAGTGAAACACACACCTGCTATTTATTGTGTTGAGGGGAAAGACCTGCCTCTCTCTGTGCAAACAAAAAAAAAAAACCTGGAATGATGTCGCGTTCCAGAGCGTTCGGAACTGGGAAATTTCCAAGTGGAAATACTCGACTTCCGACCTCAAAGTGTTTCAGCTGCATGGTGGTGCATGACGCTAAATGTAAACAATAAACATGGCTGACCGTGTCAAAGTTTTTTTTTCCTTTTGTTAATTTATGCAAAGTTAAACCCTCAACAGTGCACTTGGTGTTAATTAAAAGGATGGCCATTTTATTTAAAACAAGTGAGAAATACACGTTTCTCGTTAACTATGTATCCTTCTAGCTACATCAGTTGGTAATCCTCAAAAGTCAGTAAAAGTTGTAGGCTATATTTCCAAATGTTTTCACATTTCTGGGCATTTTTAACATTTTGCTGAATAAATTTTGGATAGAGAAGATGACTTTCAGAGATTGTTCACTGTAACCAGCTACCTAATTACACTGACAAAATATTTCTACATCACTTTACATGCAGAACAGGTTTTACTATTTGATACTAGTATGTATTATTATATTTGAATACTTTGCCTTTGAGTTGATGCTTTACCATTTACAATGTGTGCTTCCACGGGAGCTGCCATTGTTGTGTGACATCATTCGGCTGCTACTCGTGAAGTCGGGGGACATATTTTTTCTCCAAGTTCACGAGTAGGATATCCGACTTCAGATGGCGTTCCAAAGTACTTTTTCTAGTTGGAGGTTGGAAATTTCCCAGTTCCGAGTTGCCTTGAACGCAGCATGAGTTCCTTGTCAGTTGCAGCAGACTGAAGGAGAAAACTTTAAATAATTACAGACAATCAAATACCAAGACGTGAAACATACAACAAGAAGCCTGAGAACAAACAAGGGAGGAAATGAAATGTCCTGCTTCAGTCCTGTGTTTGCTTCGCTTTACGTGAAGCCTGTGGCGACTAACGTGCACATTATATTAACCATGTTACTTTAACATTTTAGCATAGGTGTCAAAGTTTGGATTAAAAACATATTTATATCTAGTTCTGCTGCATTGGTAATGTTATAAATTTTCAAATACTAAATCTTTGAGGTGAACATGAGAGTGTGGATCAAATTTCATGGCAACCCATCCACTACTTGTCAAAACATTTTACTCTGAACCAAAATGTCTACCTCATGTGGCGCCAGAGGAAAAGTCAAGCGATCATTAAGAAGAAGTGGAAGCTGACTGCATTAATTTGAGAAAAAAAAAGTTTGTTCTTGAGATTATTATCTCCATGAATTCAAAATTCTGTGAGAAGCTGTCATTTAATTGAGAGGCTTGATTTCATGGAAGTGAACATGTCCTTTCTGACTGTTCTGTTTAATCCAGTTTTATTTTGGACATCATTAATTCAGAAAAAACAGTAAAATAAAATCTGATCTAATTGTTTGAAAGTAAAGTTTTGGATGACAGGGGCAGAGAGTCAACCAGCTCTCTGTCCACTGAACTGAAATACTCAGTGGACACACCAACTCATTGAGTGAGGATAGTGCTGTTCTTACCAGTATTTCCTGGAAATGTTCTCTTTAACATCAGGCATGACAAAGGCTCAGAAAAGCTGAAAACCTCATCAGTTTTCTCAGGTATATTACACAAGTGCATTCTCTCTTGCCGGGAGTTAAAAACAAACATTGGAACTGAGTCGGGTCTCATCCCAGGGCATCGGCATCTGTATGAGACGCCCTGGGCTTTGAAGTAACTCCAGCGTAAACCATCCACAATCACGTAATGTAGGCTACATTACGTTGCGTGAATACAATACGACTCACTAATGAGACACCAATGAGCAAACACTATGTGCAGGTAGCACTCATGGGAGTTGTAGTGTCAGAGTTTCACATTGCAATTCGTTTGTTGTTTATGCCTTTTGACAAGACTACAATTTTTCTACACACCAAAGTGGTTATTCTGAGTGACTGTGTTACCCGCCACGGCCGAAATCCACCCGCATTTGCCGGGTTGGAGGTTGTTAATGTCAAGCCCTGATTCTCTAAGTAGCTTTTTAAAGCTTTTTTTAGTCGAATTAACTCATACTACTCCCACCAAAGTTCGTTCCCAGCCAGCCACGTGGGTCCGTTACGCCAGCAGTAGTCCTGAGGACATCAAATTGACAAACCAAACCAGGCTAACGGCTGCAAGTTTTCTTCACCTACCAGCCAAAGCGACGAACCTCCGGGCAATCCCCTGGCAGAGAAAGCGACTGGCGGAAGGCGTGCCAAGCCGTCATAACCGGGAACGTGCTCTGGTAGCATGTACACTTATGAGCATCGTTATGCTCGAACATGGTGTTCGTTATAGACAATCCATGACTAGCACAGAAGTCTAACAACAAACACCCACTCGGGTGCAGATCAGGAGGGCCGTTCCTCCCGATCACGCCTTTCCAGGTAATTCCATCATTGCCCATATGCGCGTTGAAGTCTCCCAGCAGAACTATTGAGTCCCCTACTGGAGCCCCATACAGAACTCCATTCAGGGTCTCCAAGAAGGACGAGTACTCTAAACTGCTGGTTGGTACATAATACGCAGTTTGATCAGGTTTAGGAAAGAAAAACTACTTGGTTAGGTTTAGGAAGATACAATTTGAGTTGAATAAGTACAAAGTAAGTGCATCTCAAAAATTATTCTTTGTGAGCACCAGAACCAGACTGAGAGATTAAAGGCTCAGCAAATCTTTCTGTATTATAAATTCTTTATTCTAAAAGTCTAATACATTTTGAGAGACTGGAGTTTTTCCATGAGCTGTAAGTCGTAATGATCAAATGAAGGCTTGGAATATTTCACTTCATGTGTAAAGAATCTAGAACTCTCTATGAAGGTTTCACTTTTTTGAATTAAATACTGGAAGAAAATGAACTTTTATACAATATTCTAATTTTTAAGATGCACCTGTACATTACCTGATTGCAGCTGGTTTACACTGGAGTTACTTCAAAGCCCAGGGCGTCTCATACGGATGCTGACTCAAGTCCAATGTTTATTTTGTGGACAGAGAGCTGTTTTACTCTCTGTCCCTTTCATTCAAAACTTTTCTTTCAAACAATTAGATTATATTTTATTTGACTAAATTTCTGAATGAACAATGTCCAAAATAAAACTGGATTAACAGAACAGTCAGGAAGGACATGTTCGCTTCTATGAAATCTAGCTCTTAGCTAAATGACAGCTTTTCACAGAACTTTGAATTTGTGGAGATAATAATCTCAAGAACAAACTTTTTTTCTCTCAATGAATGCAATCAGCTTCCTCTTCTTCTTAATGACTTAGGTGATCGCTTGACTTTTTCTGTGGCGCCACATGAGGTAGACATTTTGGTTCAGAGTAAAGTGTTTTGACAAGCAGTGGATGGGTTGCCATGAAATTTTATCCACACTTTCACGTTCAATTCAGAGATTTAGTATTGCACTTTTAAAACATTATCAATGCACCACAACTAAATATATCTGTTATCCACACTTTCTTGTTTTAGACAACAGCGCTAAAATGTTAAACTAAGATGGTTTATATACTGTGCACATTAATCACCACAGGCTTCACATAAACCAAAGCAAACACAGGACTGAAGCATGAAATTTCAGTTCCTCCTTCTCAGGCGTCATGTTGTAAGAAGTAATTTATTCTGAGATCAGTCATGTTTCACGTCTTTGATTGTCTGTAACTATTTAAAGTTTTATCCTTCAGTCTGCTGCAACTGACAAGGAACTCATGCTGCGTTCAAGGCAACACGGAAATGGGAAATTTCCAACGTCCAACTAGAAAAAGTACTTTGGAACGCCATTTGAAGTCGGATATCCTACTCGTGAACTCGGAGAAAAACTATGTACCCCGACTTCACGAGTAGCAGCCGAATGACGTGTAAGCACACATTGTAAATTGTGAAGCATAAACTCAAAGGCAAAGTAAGGTATTCAATTACAATAATACACACTAGTATCAAAGAGTAAAACTTGTTCTGCATGTAAAGTGATGTAGAAATATTTTGTCAGTGTAATTAGGTAGCTGGTTACAGTAAACACTCTCTGAAAGTCATCTTCTCTATCCAAAAGTTATTCAGCAAAATGTTCAAAATGCCCAGAAATGTGAAAACATTTGGAAATATAGCCTACAACTTTTGCTGACTTTTGAGGATTACCAACTGATGTAGCTAGAAGGATACACAGTAAACGAGTAACGTATATTTCCCACTTGTTTTAAATAAAATCGTCATCCTTTTAATTAACACCAAGTGCACTGTTGAGGGTTTAACTTTGCATAAATTTGTCAAAGAAGTATGTCACGTCAGTCATGTTTATTGTTTATATTTAGCGTCATGCACCACCATGCAGCTGAAACGCTTTGAGGTCGGAAGTCGTGTATTTCAACTTGAGAATATCCCAGTTCCGACTGGTCCTGAACGCGGCATCATTCCAGGTTTTTCATTGGTGACTTGTTTGCACAGAGAGAGGCAGGTCTTTCCCCTCAACACAATAAATAGCAGGTGTGTGTTTCACTGCAATCACTTCAACTCAAAGCAGCTCTTCTGACACCATGCTCTGCTCCAGACTCTGCACCACACTGTGTAAGTACGCAACTAACTTACTACAAGGTAGATTTATTCATCATTTTGCAACACAGGGCTGTATAATGAGATGAAGTTGTAGTTCCCTTTAAGCTCCTCACAACTTATATTCTGTAGATGAGTGGATAAAGAACAAGTCACACCAAAAAATAGCTATTTTGCATGGTGCAGTGCTGAGATTGAGTTTAGGGGTCTCACTGGGGGAAGAAGCTGCTCTGTAGTCTGGCGGACAGCAGATACTTGTGGCAGCAGGGTGAACAAGCTGTGGCTGGTGGGTTCTGTCTTTCAGTATCCTTTGGACTCTGCGCAGGCACTTCAGCTCCCCAATATAACTGATGATCGGTAGATGGGTACTAATGATCTCCTGAGCAGTTTTAATCACCTGCAGCAGTCCTAAAATGACCAATATCTGGCTCTGCATTTACAAGGATAAACAAGATGGCCGCCACTGGCTTTCTCTGTTCTGATTCTCCCTGAAATCCTACAAAAATCAGACTAATAGGTGTCGTCCACCTGGAAGTTTAATATTGCTGATGGTAAAACAATGTTTGACTAACATCCTTTTTGATACATTTTATTTGTCATTTTGATGATGAACAAGGAGTTCATTTAAGGCCCTGGGAGCACACGTTGGTTATTTTATTAAGCCTACCTAGTTTTTGAAGAACCATGTCGACTAACACGAAGAACAGATCAAAAAGTCCCTCAATTTTATTTCTAGACGAGTATTAATAATTTTACTTATTGTTCAAATCACTGATTTTATAAAAACAAAATATTGACCTGTGAAAGATTTGTGTTCTGTGTTGCCCTTCACTCCCTGAACATTGTTAAACTGGATTTACACAGAAGTTACAAGACTAAACTTTGAAAACTTGTTTCTCTTCCAGTGCTGGCAGCAACGTGTTTGCTTATGACAGCAGGTAACTGGATGTTTGAATTCTGTATTACAAGTTTAGATTATCCTTCCAGAATGATCCGTGATTCTCATGCAGCATTTTTAGTTTTTACAAATACCTGAGTCACAGCTATACACAGTTCTGTGAACTATAAAATTCCCACAGGGCTTTTTTTTTTTTGTTCTTTGTCCACTGGTCTTTTCACAAACCACTGTCACTTTCCTTTCCTGTTTTCACCTCCATCATTGACTTCACTAATCCTCCTCCTCTCTGCCTCTATTACACGCTCATCCTAACTGTAATCTCAGCTGTTGAAAAACTGATTCCACAACCTGTGTATTCATTCCAATGTACAAGAATTATAGAGCCAACTTTTCATTCTAGGACTTTCTAGAGCCACTGTGACCCCAGTGCACGTGATCACATGTGATGACTCCACCCAACACCTGAGCTGTGGTATGACTGAACTTAAACCACCTTAAGAAGTTTTGGGGGGTTTTTTTGTTAAGGCAACAAGCAAAATAATTGAGTTCCCTGTGAGTGCACTACTTGCACTTGTGTTTTTTTTTTTTTGTTTAATGAAAGTACTGTAAATACTGCTGACTCAGAACCGAGAGGCTATTGACTTTGTCTTCTGTTGACAGTACAGAAAAATAAAACATTGTCTCCGTATCCTCTGTTCCCTTCTTGCTCCCGTCTTTGTTTCCCTCTGGTGTGTAGCACCAAATGGAGCAATCAGTGTGCAGAACGCTGTGTATGGACGTGCAGACAGGATGACCTGCGGTAAGGGCGGACATCGAGATGACCGTTCACATCACCATGGCAACACAAAGTGCTCTCTCTCCGTCACCTTGGATATGGGGAAAAGGTACGACTCAGTATTAGAATCTAGCTCCACCAGCAGGTAAACAATTTCATTCCTGCTGTAAAATAACTCAACATCTAGATGATTGGCAACAGATTTTATACAAACACTCATTACCAGAGGATGAATCCTAAAGACTCCATGAGGTTGACATTTTGGCTTTAATGGAAATATCTCAGCAACTATTGGATGGATTCATTCAACCATTATACTGTAGACAGTTGAAAGACATCTGACTAACTGTACCCCACAAGTTATGACAGGTCCTTCACACATCAGCAATACAAAGCGTGATGTAAAATGCGTAACATAGTAAGTTTGTGAAGGCTGAAGCTGGAAACGAGCTCTTTTTCTTCTCCCTGCAGATGTAATGGCACGAGGGTGTGTGGCGTAGACCCAGACGTCTTCCGTGCTTCTGATCCCTGCCATGGCCGCCGCAGATATCTGGAGACCACCTACACCTGCCTCCCAGAAGCAAGTGAGTGACATGCACCTAACTTAAAACGAAGCCACAAAGAAGTCTGACTGCAACATGTCTAATGTTAACCTTTACTTTGACAGTCATCAGCGTAGCATGTGAGGAGTCTTCGGCAAACCTGCAGTGTCGTAAGACCACACCTTCTCCTTCAGTATTTTTGGTGGATTAATGTGATAAGGTGTTAGGGGTCTTTTGTGGTTCAACACAGATACTGAATATCATCTCGTCTTTGTCAGCTGCCAAACAGGTTATATTCGTCTACAATGCACAATATGGACGCCGTGACTCCACCACGTGTTCTTCCCAACGACCTGCCTCTCAGGTCCAAAATGTCCACTGCTTCAACCCCACAAGCAAAGTTGCTCAAAGGTACAGCTGCCAACTCATCTTGTTAAACAATGGGGATTAATATCATCCACATTAATCTTTCTCATGTTACATCCATAATGTCTGTGTTCACTCTCTATCTGCAGCTGTAACGGGAAAAGCAGCTGTACTATCAAAGCCAGCAACTCAGTGTTTGGAGACCCCTGTGTTGGCACTTACAAGTACCTGGAGGTGGCTTACACATGTAAAAGTAAGTACTTCAAAGGCCCTGTTGGGATGTTTCAGCTCCACTGAAGCTGATCTGTGGTCGTGTAAAGCAAAATATCAGTATGTCAACATAATGTTAGCAGACTCCTGCTTATACATAAACAAGGACGTGCCCTTCTTTTTCATGCCTTTCTTTAGTATGTTCAGTGTTTTCACTCTTACATTAAAAGAACATTTTCCAAATTGTCAAATGTAATGCAGTCTTGGGTTACAAGGCTGGCTGGGGTTCTGGAGTGTCATTGTTATGGTTGCTAAACTGACCTATGGCTGTGGTTAACAAAGGGTAAGTGAAAGTATACTTACCAGACTTTATTATAGTGAGTAAAAGGTGGTAAGTGGACTTGGAGTCAACATTGTCAAACTGCTATTTCCTGGTCGAGGATGAACTTTGATGCTCAGTGTGTAAAATGGTGAATTATTCTTCAATAAAGGAACATATTTGAGCTCTTAGAAAATTAATTCATCTGTCTAAAGTAAATGTCTCCTCTTGTTTTGCAGAGCCTGGGAATTAAACAACAAAACATGGCAATGTACGGAGTCACCGGATGAAAGGAAGAAACCAATGAAACATTGAAATTCCAAATGGCGGATATAGCCAAAAGTATTTGGACACCTTTCTGTTATCATCTTGTGATCCACAAATAAAATTTGCCTCTCCTCACCTTGTGTTCAGGTTTATTACAATAAATGGTATAGTTCAGTCTCACAGCTAATATTTGTGTTGCAATAGTTTTTACCTTGTATTGACGTTTTCTTAAAACCAAAGATCTCTGCTGTTAGAAACGCAGACACTAATTGAAATGCACTTAGCTCGTATCGACCGACTTCTTAAACCGGACCTGCTTGACTGGAACCTCAAATCTCCGGGATTTGAAGAAGGCAGTTGCAGTACGCAAATTCTAGAATATTACTGAAATGGAGGCCTGGATTCCTCGAACTGTGCCAGAAGCTGGGGTCTGGCTATGAATCTCATTTGCAGTAGGTCATAACAGCAAAAGGGTGCTGCAAGTACTAAAAATGCTTGACTTTCAAGACTAGAGATTATGCATGTTCTGCTGAATTTGGGGAAACTACTAAAAGCATTGTGTTGAGCTATTTTACTTTGACTTAATTAAAAATAGCTGAAAGTCTGTGGCTTCGAGATTGGGTTAACAAGACTGAGATGAGATTTTTAACTCTTTCTAAAATCTTTATTTATATAAAAATGTAGGCATTAAACGCTTCAATTCCTGCATTCTGATTTTTTTCTTTTTTTCTCTTCTGCACTCACTCATAGTGAAACTGTAAGACATACAAAATTTAAGTGGCAGGTGACAATTCAAACTCTACCAGAATCAAAAGCTGCTATCAGATCAGTTTCTCCTGTAGATCAGCTTATTTAATATCATCCCTGCTGAGTCATGATTTAGTTTTCCCTCCTCTTTTGTGTCTTTATTTGTGGAAGTAACCTCTTTAAATGTAACTTTGGCACCTTTTCACCATAATTTATTTAATTTTAATTACGTTAGGAACAATAACATTTAACCATAGTCATATTACCACACTGTCATGATTTAATTTGAATTCTACCTGCCCTTTACTACAATGTATATATGCAAATGTTAGTGATGCCATTGGACAAGCCAAGGTGAAGGTGGTCTCTGGTAAGAGAGAAATGTCAAAGACAGTGATAAAAAAGCTGAACGCAGGCGGCGGCAAACAAATCTCCAGGTTCATTATGACGTCTAGAAAAGAGAGACTCTGCATTTATCATTTAGAGCTGAGAAATGCAAGGCGGTCCTTCTTCTCTGACATCACCAAAACACTAATAACGTAGGTGCCCTGGTTGCTACTGTCGCCAAGTTAACCGACCCTCCTGTGTCTGTAGCTTCTGAACTTCTATCCACCGGGGCCAGCAATGAATTTGCCTCCTCCTTCACAGACAAAATTCAAACAATTAGACCAGCACCTGTGCCTCCATCTCAGTAAAAGGATATGTGTTGCCCGTGTGTCCAATTCACATAGCATGACGCAATTTGAGTATTTTAACCATAAAAAGCAGGAGGACATAACATCTGAAATCCTCCTCTTGCTGCCTTGATATTCTGTCAACAGGTTTATTTGTCAACAAGTTTCTTCTGTCAGGTTTTTTCCCCCCCACAGGCCCTGGAAACTGCACTCATTAAACCACTCTTAAAAAAGAGAAATCTAGACTCAAGAGCAATTTATAGGGCCATATCAAATCTCCCGTTTTTAAGTAAAATCATTGAAAAAAAGTGCTTTCTACACTAAATTGTTGTGACAGTGGCAGAATTTTAGCCTTAGTATTATAGGATCTCAGTTCTGCATTCGACACAATCGACCACAACATATTACTTTTGTAGTGAACCAGCCAGTGTTGGTTTAATTATTTTATATCAAAAAGGAATAATCGAGAATCTCTCTTTGTCTTTCCCTTGAGAGAAATAGGGGGAGGAGGGAGTGCGGTATCAACCCTCAACAGACAGCTGAAGTAACCCGAAGGAGGGGATGAAAGGTTTGCTCCACTCTCAAGTGCCGTTTGGGCAGTTCTGGCCGTAAGGGGCAGGATCACCGTGGTAACGACGTTCCTCTTTCAGATTACCTCAGACCCCTCACATCAAAGAACCCCCTTTCTTCAGCCATGAACATCTACCCCACCAAAGAGCCACTGATTTGGACTCTTAACATGCTCTCTCCCTTTTCACACCCAGCATAATATTACTGGAAAAAGATAATGGTGACAACGTCAGGGGAAGGCACAGATGGGACATTAGAGAGGAGGAGCCACGTGAGACAACCTCAATCTGCAGCCACAGTGGAGGCTGATTGTTAATGTGCTACCAGGGTACTGTGGTGACCCACAAGTAAGACTAACCAAGGGACTGTACCTTTAAGGGAAAGGGGATGGTTAGAGCAGTTCCGGGTTAACGAGTTGTGCGGTTTGGATCTCGTACGCTGTACAGCGTGATATTGAAGTGGAGAGTAAAGCTGACTCGACGCATCTCCGTCTCTTGTCTCCTCACTAATTCCACTCCACAGTACTATGGATCAAATATTAGCGGCCCAGTAATAACAAAAGTTTGGCAGTGCTAGTCCACCCCTTTCTTTGGGTTTTTGTAGAGTATCTTTCCGAATGCTGGGAGGGTTTTTTTGTTACATATGAACTGAGAGATCAAGCTGTCAAGTGAGTGGAAAAACCTTTTTGGAATAAAGAGGGGTATAGATTGAAAGAGATAGAGGAATTTGGGAGGCACATTCATTTGAATACAGTTTATCCTAACGGTGGAAGTCTTGAGTCAGTCGAGCAAGCAGAGGGGAGACATTACACTTGAATAAATGAGAGTAGTTTCTGGTTACACAGATACCTAAGTATTTCAGATAGTAGATATTAGATAGACAGTATTTAAATGGCAAGCCCGAAAGGGGATAGACTGCGGCTGCAGTATTGGTGGGCATAAGCTCACTTTTCCGAAGATTTATTTTGTAACCAGAAATTTGCCCAAATTCCTTCAGCATGGCCAACACAAGGGGGACAGATCTGTCTGGGTCAGAGATGAACAGTAACAGGTCGTCCGCATGCAACGAAAGTTTGTGCTCAGCACCTCCCCTCCACATGCCCCGGGACCGACTGGACCTGAGGGCCACCGGCCCTCAAATCCAAAGCGTCTTAGTGCGTGGAACAGATGGGGCCATTCGACACGGTCAAATGCCTTCTCTGCGTAAATGTAAATGCGCCGTATTTGTATAGCGCCTTTCTAGTCTTTTCGACCACTCAAAACGCTTTTACACTACTTCTGCATTCACCATTCACGCACACATTCACACACTGAGCCTAAGTGCTCAAACAGAAACTAACATTCACACACATTCATACACTGGCCGCCAGTGAAAATTGCTGCAGAAAAGGGGATCTTTGTCCTTTTTAATATATATGACAAATAGTGGCCTGGCGTAGTGTGTGGAGGGGAGCCAGATTGTAACTATTCATTGAACATGTTTAGCAGAAGTGGAGACAGATCATCAGCAAATGTTTTTTAAAAATTCGTCTGGAAAGCCATCAGGGTGTGGGCATATGCCACTTTGCATGAACTCCTTTATGTTTGCTCTGTAAAGGGTTCATCCAGGCTACAAGATGTGTCAGGGTCAATGGAGGGGATGTTTAAGGACCCAAAAATGTTTTCAAATCGTGACTCATCAGACGAGCTCTCAGAAGTATATAACAAACTATAAAAGTCCCTTAATTGGTCATTAATGATTTGCAGAAGAAGATGCGTTGACGAAGAAGATTGTCGGATTTGGTGGGCAAGTAGTCTACTTGGTTATTCTCCAAATTCATAATAATTATGATGTGATTTTAATAGAGATTTTGTTGCCTCATTAGAGGCCAGGATGTCAAATTCTGCTTTTTTCATGAGCAGTTCCTTAAAAAGATCTGCATCAGGTGAGTCTATATATTTTGTTTGTTGTTCTGATATTGCACTGGAGAGAAAAGAGTAGGATATTTCTTCTCCCATAAATAGGCCTTGCATGTCTCCCAGACTGTTGCCGCAGACACAGCCGAATCAACATTAGTAGAGATAAAGAGGTCAATGCCACTGTTGATGGTATTAACAAAATTGGAATTGCGAAGAAGTAGTGAATCAAAGCGTCAGGGGGATCGCGACCTGGATCTATCAGGAAGGTAAATGTCAACTTTGACCTCCGCATGGTCTGAGATTACTATAGGACTATCGGAGCATGAGCTGACAATGGAGAGTAATTTTCTATCAATTAGAAAAAAATCAATTCAGGAGAAAGTACCATGGACAGGGGAGAAGAAAGAGAACTGCTTAGCTCTCCATTGCTCCATCAACAGCTGAATAACTTTGAATGATTTAGATTGTGAGACGAGCGGTCAAGTGAGGGATCAAGACAACAGTTAAATTCGCCTCCAAATATGGGCTGGCAGGAATGTAAATCAGAGAGGGACGAACAAAGGTTTTTAAGAAATCCTTATTGTCCCAGTTTGGACCATACACACTTGTCAACATCAAATTGTTAATTGGGGTCCGATATGACCTTGGATACAGAAAGCGAGTATAGCTGTGGAAGAACAGTGAATAGAGAGATGAAGAAAAATCAATGGGGGTGACTGCAATGTGAAGCAAGAGCAGTGATATGTTAACACCGGCCAAAACAATAGACACAACTTGGTCACAGACATAGAATATATATATTAAAAGTACAATAATAATGAGGCGCAAGGCACATAACTTGGTAGAAATGTTAAAAGGACGGGATCAGTTAGCCTATATGGCGAGTGGCAGAAAAACAAAGTTTAGAGATCAGGATGAAGCAAAAAACAAAACACAATAATACTCATCACGGAGCCTAAAAACTATAACAATATAATAAGAAAATAAGAGGTTAGAATAACAAGAGGAAAATATGCCAGATCACTTCCTTAAGGATGTTTGTGTACACCTTGCAACCTTGAAATTTCCAACCTCCAACTAGAAAAAGCACTTTGGAACGCCATTTGAAGTCGGATGTCCTACTCGGGAACTCGGAGAAAAAATATGTCCCCCGACTTCACGAGTAGCAGCCGAATGATGTCACACAACAATGGCAGCTCCCGTGGAAGCACACATTGGAAATGGTAAAGCATAAACTCAAAGGCAAAGTAAAGTATTCAATTAAAATAATACATACTAGTATCAAATAGTAAAACTTGTTCTGCATGTAAAGTGATGTAGAAATATTTGGTCAGTGTAATTAGGTAGCTGGTTACAGTAAACAATCGCTGAAAGTCATCTTCTCTATCCAAAAGTTATTCAGCAAAATGTTAAAAATGCCCGGAAATGTGAAATAATTTGGAAATATAACCTACACTTTTGAGGATTACCAACTGATGTAGCTAGAAGGATACACAGTTAACGAGTAACGTATCTTAATCACTTGTTTTAAATAAAATGGCCATCCTTTTAATTAACACCAAGTGCACTGTTGAGGGTTTAACTTTGCATAAATTTACAAAAGGAAAAAAGTTTGTCACGGTCAGCCATGTTTATTGTTTATATTTAGCGTCATGCACCACCATGCAACTGAAAGGCTTTGAGGTCAGAAGTCGTGGATTTCAACTTGGAAATTTCCCAGTTCCGACCGGTCCTGAACGCGGCATCATTCCAGGTTTTTCATTGGTGACTTGTTTGCACAGAGAGAGGCAGGTCTTTCCCCTCAACACAATAAATAGCAGGTGTGTGTTTCACTGCAATCACTTCAACTCAAACCAGCTCTTCTGACACCATGCTCTGCTCCAGACTCTGCACCACACTGTGTAAGTACGCAACTAACTTACTACAAGGTAGATTTATTCATCATTTTACAGCACAGGGTTGTATGATGAGGTTAAGTTGTAGTTCCCTTTAAGCTACTCACAATTTATATTCTGTAGATGAGTGGATAAAGAACAAGTCACACCAAAAAATAGCTATTTTGCACGGTGCAGTGCTGAGATTGAGTTTAGGGGTCTCACTGGGAGAAGAAGCTGCTATGTAGTCTGGCGGACAGCAGATACTTGTGGCAGCAGGGTGACCAAGCTGTGGCTGGTGGGTTCTGTCTTTCAGTATCCTTTGGACTCTGCGCAGGCACTTCAGCTCCCCAATATAACTGATGATCGGTAGATGGGTACTAATGATCTCCTGAGTAGTTTTGATCACCTGCAGCAGTCCTAATAATTAAAAGTCAAATTACCAATATCTGACTCTGCAGTTATAAGGATAGACAAGATGGCCGCCACTACTTTTCTCTATCCTGATTCTCCCTGAAATCCTACAAAAATCAGCCTAATAAGTGTCATGCACCTGGAAGTTTAATATTGCTGATGGTGAAGCAATGTTTGACTTACTTCCTTTTTGGTGTGTATGGACAAGGATTTTGGTTAAGGCCCTGGGAGCACACGGTGATTATTTGATTAAGCCTACCCAGTTTTTGAAGAACCATGTTGATTACAACCAAGAAGAGATCAAAGTCCCTCAATTTCATTTTTATGACTGCAGACTGGTATTGTTTACTTATGGTTCAAATCACTGTGGATAATACAAACAAAATATTGACCTATGAAATATTTTTTCATGGTGTTGCAATCAACACCATTAAACTGGATTTACACAGAAGTTACAAGACTAAACTAAAAACGTGTTCTTCTCTTCCAGTGCTGGCAGCAACGTGTTTGCTTATGAGAGCAGGTAACTAGATGTTTCAATTCTGTATTACAAGTTTTAGATTATACTTCCAGAATGATCCATGAATGTCATGCAGCATTTTTTACCTGAGTCACAGCTACACAGTTCTGTGATTATTACTTTAACAGAAAATCAACTGTGAAATTCTCATACGGCTTTTTTGTCCACTGGTCTGTTAACTGTCTTTTCACAAACATGTCACTTTCATGTCCTATTTTTTACCTCTGTCATTGACTTCACTAATCCTCCTCTCCGCCTCTATGACATGCTCATCCTTGGCCTCTGCCAAGGACTGTTCTCAAAGTACATCCTCCCACCCCCCCCCCCAAGTCTTTTGAACTAATCTCAGCTTTTGGAAAACTTTTTCCACAAGTGTATTTATTACAATATACACAAATTATAGAACAAACCTTTCATTCTAGGACTTTCTAGAGCCACGGTGACCACATGTGATGACGTCATCCAACACCTGAGCTGTGGTATGACTGAACTCAAACTGAGTTGATATTGCCTCTTTGTTGTAGTATTGGGGGGGTTTATCATCTCTGTATACAAAGTTATCCTCTGTGCACTTCTTGCTTTCCTGTCCTCGTTTCCCTCTGTGGTGTGTAGCACCAAATGGAGTGATCAGTGTGCAGAACGCTGTGTTTGGACGTGCAGACAAGAAGACCTGCGGTAAGAGGACCTCGACATCACCGTTCACATCACCATGGCAACACAAAGTGTTCTCTGAAGGTCACCTTGGATATGGCGAAAAGGTACACTGCAAAATTAGAATCTAGCACCACCAGCAGGTCAATGTGTTCATTCCTGCCGTAAAATAACTCAACATCTAGCTAATTGGCACCAGATTTTAAACAGTCATGGTCATCAGAGGATGAATCCTAAAGACGCCATGAGGTTGACATTTTTGGCTGGATTGCTATGAAATGTGACACACTTAGTTTTTCGATCTCCTAGTACCATCAGCTGTTGTGTCAGAAAAATATATCTATCTTTAAGATGTTGTGTGGACACATCTGCAGGCTGTAAGTGGGGCGAAAACTTATTACACTCAGTCGCCATTGTCGTCTAAATGTTAACCTGTTTCTCCCATCCTAAATTACAGCCTAATTCAATCTACAACCATTACTAGCTTAAATATATATTATGATGCAGTTAAAAGACAGCTAACTGTACCCCACAAGTTATAGTACAGTTCCTTCACACATCAGCAATACAAAGCGTGATGTAAATTCCTTCACATGTTTGTGAAGGCTGAAGCTGGAAACAAGCTCTTTCTTCTCCCTGCAGATGTAATGGCATGAGGGGGTGTGACGTAGACCCAAACATCTTCCGTGCTTCTGATCCCTGCCATGGCCGCCGCAGATATCTGGAGACCACCTACACCTGCCTCCCAGAAGCAAGTGAGTGACATGCACCTAACTTAAAACGAAGCCCCAAAGAAGTTTCGCACAACATGTTTAATGGTATTCATCTTTACTTTGACAGTCATCAGCGTAGCATGTGAGGAGTCTTCGGCAAACCTGCAGTGTCGTGAAGACCACACTTTCTCCATATTTTTTGGTGGATTAATGTGATAAGGTGTCTGTGATTCAACACGGATACTGAATATCTCCTCCTCTTTGTCAGCTGCAAAACAGGTTATATTCGTCTACAGTGCTCATTATGGACGACGTAACTCTGCCACATGCTCTTCCCAACGACCTGCGTCTCATGTCCAAAATGCCAAATGCTTCAACCCCACGAGCAACGTTGCTCAAAGGTACAGCTGCCCGCTCATCTTGTTCAACAATGGGGATTAA
This sequence comes from Lepomis macrochirus, assembly GCA_024633595.2. Taxonomy (NCBI): domain Eukaryota; kingdom Metazoa; phylum Chordata; class Actinopteri; order Centrarchiformes; family Centrarchidae; genus Lepomis; species Lepomis macrochirus. The sequence goes on from JALXJV020000014.1 coordinate 30,544,887, forward strand.
TATCCATGTTAATCTTTCTCATGTTACATCCATATTACCTGTATTCACTCTGTATCTGCAGCTGCAACGGGAAAAGAAGCTGTACTATCAAAGCCAGCAACTCAGTGTTTGGAGACCCCTGTGTTGGCACTTACAAGTACCTGGAGGTGGCTTACACATGTAAAAGTAAGTACTTCAAAGGCCCTGTTGGGCTGTCTCACTCCACTGAAGCTGATCTGTGGTCGTGTAAAGCAAAATATCAGTGTCAACAATGTTAGCAGACTTCTGCTTCTAAATAAAACAAGGATGTGCCATTTGGCAAGATTGCGATTTATTAGCTTACCTGTGGCTAGATCACTAACAGCAGGCTAAGGTCTGATGTAGTAGTATCCAGAAGGTCTTTTCTAACTTAACCTGTAACCCTTCAAAATAAACTGTTGGCAGTGAGCTAGGTAACTGGACATGCTAACATTTGCAGCTTACATTAAAGCAGATCAACACCAGAGGAGGCTAAAGCTTGACAAGTTTGCTGTGCATTGATATGGTTGCGAATCTGTGTTCAACAAAGAGTAAAAGGGAAATTAAGGTATACTTACCAGACTTTATTCTAGTGATTTAAAGCTAGTAAGTGGACCTGGAGTCAACATTGTTCAAATGCTATTTCCTGGTCGAGGATTAACTTTGATGCTCAGTGTGTAAAATGGTGAATTCTGCAGTAACAGAACATGTTTGAGCTCTCAGTAACTTAATTCATCTGTCTAATGTCAATGTTATCTCGTGTTTTGCAGACCCTGGGAATTAAACAACAAAACATGGCAATGTACGGCATCGGCGGATGAAACATTGAAATTCCAAATAGATCACATAGCCAAATGTATGTGGACGCCTGAAAATAAGCCTTTGATTAAGTAATATCTGGCACAAATTGCCTCTCCTCACACTGTACTCTGGTTCATTACAATAAATGGTATAGTTCAGTTCCATTGTTCTTTGTGTTGCAATGATATATATTTTTTTTTTTTTTAGCCTGCCTGACTTGAACCTCAGAAGGCTCTGGGATTTGAGGAAGGCAGTTGCAGCATGCAAATGCCAGAATAGTTTATATATATTGAGATAAAATATTCTGGCCTCTAAATCCAAACAGCTGAAAGTCTGTAGATTTGAGATTGGGTTAACAAGACGAGATTTTAACACTAAAATCTTTAGTGTTGACTTATATAACAATTTTGAGCATTAAACACTTCAATTCCTGCATTCTGATCTTTCTGCACTCGTTTATGGTAAATCTTTTTGTAAAGAGAAACGAATCATGTGACAATCCAAACTCTATAGCCTAACACTACCAGAAGTCAATATAGCTTTCAGTCATTCTGTGCTGCTTTGAGATCAGTTTCGCCTGTAGATCAGTGTATTGTCATCCCTGCAGAGTCATTTAGTTTTCCCTCTTTTGTGTTTGGGTAACCTCTTTAAACGTAATTTTATACATATGCAAAAACAATGTCGGACACCATAGTTTTCTCTGGACCCCTGTCCAATCTGACCAGTGTGAGAGAGGTGTGTGTGTATATATCTATATATCTATATATCTAGATAGAGAGATAGATATAGAGCCATGCGATGACATTCCACCGCTGGTTGTCGAGGTGGTGTCCCGTAAATGACGTGTGTTTTGTAGATCATTGGCAGACTTTCTGGGGAAGACCTGTTCTGATTCGGAGAGACGGCATCCATCCCACTTGGGAAGGAGCAGAGTAGCAGTCTAACACACTTTTCTGCTCCTCCATTCCAGGAGTTACTTAGTGACGGTGTCTGTCCCCCGACCATTGAAATTTAAATCAACGGGAAACAGAAGAGAAGCTGTGCATAAAAACCTCATTAAAAATTTAAACCGCAATAGTGCAAACGAATAGGAGTTATATGGACTCAAATGTCAGATCTCTCTCTACTAAAGGTGTACCAGTAAATGAACTATCAGATATTGATTATTGTCTTACTGAAACCTGTCTGGGTGATGGAGAATATGTGAGCCTAAATGAATCCTCCCCTCCCAGTCATAACGCTCACATTCCTTGAGGCATAGGCCGAGGAGGTGGAGTTGCAGCTATCTTTGACTCTAGCCTAGTAATCAGCTCTAAACCTACACTAAATTATAACTCATTTGAAAGCCTTGTTCTTAGTCTTTCACACCCAAGCTGGAAATCGCTGCAACCAATTCTATTTGTTATAGTGTACCGAGCACCTGGTCCGTACTCTGAATTCTCTGAATTTGCAGAGTTTTTGTCAACTTTAGTCCTTAAAACGGACAAAGTTATTATCGTAGGGGATTTTAATATTCATGTGGATGTTGAGAACGACAGCTTTGGCGCAAGCCATTCAGCAGACAGCATTCACACCGCAATTTCTTCAGAAATTGCTTTTCTAGTTCATTTTACAGCACAGGGTTGTATAATGAGATGAAGTTGTAGTTCCCTTTAAGCTCCTCACAATTTATATTCTGTAGATGAGTGGATCAGGAACAAGTCACACCAAAAAGTAGCTATTTTGCATGGTGCAGTGCTGAGATTGAGTTTAGGGGTCTCACTGGCGGAAGAAGCTGCTCTGTAGTCTGGTGGACAGCAGATACTTGTGGCAGCAGGGTGAACAAGCTGTGGCTGGTGGGTTCTGTCTTTCAGTATCCTTTGGACTCTGCGCAGGCACTTCAGCTCCCCAATATAATTGATGATCGGTGGATGGGTACTAATGATGTCCTGAGCAGTTTTAATCACATGCAGCAGTCCTAAAATGACCACTATCTGGCTCTGCATTTACAAGGATAAACAAGATGGCTGCCACTAGCTTTCTCTGTCCTGATTCTCCCTGAAATACAAAACAAAACAGCCTAATAGGTGTCATCCACCTATTAGGCTGATGGTAAAACAATGTTTGACTTCCACCCTTTTTTTAAAATTTATTTTATTTTTGTCATTTTGCTGTCTATGGGAAAGGATTTTGGTTAAGCACACGTTGGTTATTTTATTAAGCCTACCTAGTTTTTGAAGAACCACGTCGACTACCACAAAGAACAGATCAAAAAGTCCCTCAATCTCATTTCTACTACTGCAGACGAGTATTAATTGTTTTCCTTATTGTTCAAAAAACTGATTTATAAACAAAATATTGACCTGTGAAAGATTTGTGTTCTGTGTTGCCCTTCACTCCCTGAACATTGTTAAACTGGATTTACACAGAAGTTACAAGACTAAACTTTGAAAACGTGTTTCTCTTCCAGTGCTGGCAGCAACGTGTTTGCTTATGAGAGCAGGTAACTGGATGTTTGAATTCTGTATTACAACTTTAGATTATACTTCCAGAATGATCCATGAATCTCACGCAGCATTTTTAGTTTTTACAAATACCTGAGTCACAGCTATACACAGTTCTGTGATTACTTTAACAGCAAATGAATTGTAAAATTCCCACACGGCTTTTTTTTTTTTTTTGCTCTTTGTCCACTGGTCTTTTCACAAACTACTTTCCTTTCCTGTTTTCACCTCCATCATTGACTTCACTAATCCTCCTCCTCTCTGCCTCTATTACACGCTCATCCTAACTGTAATCTCAGCTGTGGAAAAACTGATTCCACAACGTGTGTATTCATTCCAATGTACAAGAATTATAGAGCCAACTTTTCATTCTAGGACTTTCTAGAGCCACTGTGACTCCAGTGCACGTGATCACATGTGATGACTCCACCCAACACCTGAGCTGTGGTATGACTGAACTTAAACAACCTTAAGAAGTTTTGGGGTTTTTTTGTTAAGGCAACAAGCAAAATAATTGAGTTCCCTGTGAGTGCACTGCTTGCACTTGTGTTTTTTTTTTTTGTTTAATGAAAGTACTGTAAATACTGGTGACTCCGAACCGAGAGGCTATTGACTTTGTCTTCTGTTGACAGTATAGAAAAATAAAACATTGTGTCCGTATCCTCTGTTCCCTTCTTGCTCCCGTCTTTGTTTCCCTCTGGTGTGTAGCACCAAATGGAGCGATCAGTGTGCAGAACGCTGTGTATGGACGTGCAGACAGGATGACCTGCGGTAAGGGCGGACCTCGAGATGACCGTTCACATCACCATGGCAACACAAAGTGTTCTATACCTTGGATATGGGGAAAAGGTATGACTCAGTATTAGAATCTAGCACCACCAGCAGGTCAACATTTTTATTCCTGCTGTAAAATAACTCAACATCTAGATGATTGGCAACAGATTTTATACAAACACTCATTACCAGAGGATGAATCCTAAAGACTCCATGAGGTTGACATTTTTGGCTTTTATGGAAAAATATCAGCAACTATTGGATGGATTCATTCAACCATTACTAGCTGAAATATATATTATACTGTAGACAGTTGAAAGACATCTGACTAACTGTACCCCACAAGTTTTGACAGGTCCTTCACACATCAGCAATACAAAGCGTGATGTAAAATGCTTCACATAGTACGTTTGTGAAGGCTGAGGCTGGAAAAAGCTCTTTCTTCTCCCTGCAGATGTAATGGCACGAGGGTGTGTGGTGTAGACCCAGACGTCTTCCGTGCTTCTGATCCCTGCCATGGCCGCCGCAGATATCTGGAGACCACCTACACCTGCCTCCCAGAAGCAAGTGAGTGACATGCACGTAACTAAATGCAAAGCCACAAAGAAGTCTGACTGCAACATGTCTAATGTTAATCTTTACTTTGACAGTCATCAGCGTAGCATGTGAGGAGTCTTCGGCAAACCTGCAGTGTCGTAAGATCAAACTTTCTCCTTTGTGTTTTTGGTGGATTAATGTAATAAGGTGTTTGGGTTTTTTTGTTTGCGGTTCAACACAGATACTGAATATCTCCTCCTCTTTGTCAGCTGCAAAACAGGTTATATTCGTCTACAATGCTCAATATGGACGCCGTGACTCCACCACGTGCTCTTCCCACCGACCTGCCTCTCAGGTCCACAATGTCAAATGCTTCCACCACATAAGCAAAGTTGGCCAAAGGTACAGCTGCCCACTCATCTTGTTCAACAATGGGGATTATATCATCCACGTTAATCTTTCTCATGCGAAATCCATATTACCTGTGTTCACTCTGTATCCGCAGCTGCAACGGGAAAAGAAGCTGTACTATCAAAGCCAGCAACTCAGTGTTTGGAGACCCCTGTGTTGGCACTTACAAGTACCTGGAGGTGGCTTACACATGTAAAAGTAAGTACTTCAAAGGCCCTGTCGGGATGTTTCGCTCCACTGAAGCTGATCTGTGGTCGTGTAAAGCAAAATATCAGTATGTTAGCAGGCTCCAGCTTATACATAAAAACAAGGACATGCCATTCAGTGAGGTCACGTTAATTCTTGATGTATTTTCATTAGCTTATCTGGGTCCGGGTCACGATGGCGGCAGGCTAGGTACAGTAGTCTAGAACGTAATTGTGCTGTGTAGATGTGAACCCAAGTCTACTACCAGTTGTCCCTACATGAACAAATGGCATCTTATGATAAGAGAATATTAAGATCAAAGATTTTCTAAAAAACCTTGTTTGAAATCTTAGCTTACAGAGGACTTATGAGAATTTTTTTTTTCCATTTGTATGGTCAAACAGTGTTTTCACTCAATAATTAAAGGGTTTGGGTTTTTTTTTGTTTTTTTTAATTGTCAAATGTAATTCTGTCTTAACAAGGTTGGCTGGGGTTCTGCAGTGTCATTGTTATGGTTGCTAAACTGACTGAACTATGGCTGTGGTTAACAAAGCGTAAATGAAGGTATACTTACCAGACTTTATTATAGTGAGTAAAAGGTAGTAAGTGGACCTGGATTCAACATTGTCAAACTGCTATTTTCTGGTCGAGGATGAACTTTGATGCTCAGTGTGTAAAATGGTGAATTATTCTTCAGTAACGGAACATATTTGAGCTCTTAGAAACTTAATTCATCTGTCTAAAGTAAATGTCTTCTCTTGTGTTGCAGAGCCTGGGAATTAAACAACAAAACATGGCAATGTACGGAGTCACCGGATGAAATGAAGAAACCAATGAAACATTGAAATTCCAAATGGCGGATATAGCCAAAAGTATTTGGACACCTTTCTGTTATCTACGGAGCCCCCCAGTCCCACTTTGTAAAAAAAAATTAATATAACTATCTCGTGGCCTCAAGATAGTATCTCGTGGCCACAAGATAGTATCTCGTGGAGGAAAAGGAGCCTGAACAAAGGAGCAGCTTTTCTCCCCAAAGCAGAGAGTGCACAGTGCCTGCTCCAGCTACGACCTAGCTAAAGCACTCCTTGAGTGATAACTATGGATAGAGACTATTTGATTTACTTTTGTAAATACTTACTGGTGAGTTATGCTATGGCAATAACAGGCCAACAGCTGTAGCTGTGATTGGCCAGAGGAGAGGAAAGAGCGGGATGAGAGCTATTTTGGCCCAGCTTGGACCTAAGGCTGCTCTAAACCTCTGGTCTGGACAAAATGGCACTCAGGTTGGCCAAGAAACGAAAATCGGAGACTGCTGTGCTCAAATCTTTACAGAGACCTGCTTATTAACATCCTGGATCAACCAGTCCATGCGCTCATATCATGAATCATGCTTAAAATCAGGAGTCTGTGGCTTTATCCAGCCAAAGAGAGAGATCGCCGACAGTCCGCAGTGACCGGCTGCTCAGCGACATTCTGTCACTGGCACTCCAGCGCCGTGCTCCCTGTCTGGTAGACCTAGTCCGGTGCGCTGCAACGGTCGATGATCATTCCCTCTGGCTGGATTAAGCCACACCACCTGATTTTAGGCATGATCCATGATGATACAGAAAAATAGAAATGAATGGCTGCAGTGCTACTGCAGCTAGAGGCTCTCCGCAGCGCCGCACAATTTTCTAAATTCTTTCATCTCACAGAGAAAATAAAGGTCAGGTGAAAACTGAAAAACGGCTATAATAATAGTATAAACCATGCCTGATAATTTCACATTTAGCACTGGGCCTGTTTATGCAGCTATGTATGTTTATTTGCAGCAAGAGTCAGACGCACAAAAAGCACCGTGTGCGTCCGGTTATGCAAGAGAGCTTTAGCCGGTGCGCTTGTGCCAGATATCAATAAGCTGTGCAGATGCAAACATTTCGATAATCAGGGAAATACTATTTGAATTTCAGGTTTGGTTGTAGGGTACTGCTAATGTTCTCTAATTCTCATTTTGCTCTTTGCTATATGCCCGACGTTGGACTTAGCCTATAAGATAAAATGTCTCCGGTGAAAATGATCTTGGCTTTCACTCGGTGGGCTCGTGCATCACTTAGCAGGAAACAATAACTAGAAATAAGCGTGTAATTCAATAAATTTCTTTCTTTTCTGTGAAGTTAAATAAACAAATTACTCATTTGTAATGATCATTAGACTTCCGCTCTCTGTCCATGGTGCTGAAATATGCTACAATAGATGATAGGCGTTTTCACGGCTATTTCTAGTCACGTAGGCGATTACGTGCAAACGTAATTATTGAAAATGTGAGCAAAGCTACATGCCTGTTAAAACAGTTTTCAATAGCATAGTAGGTCCGTGACATCGTGTCACATTGGCCTACCATTCCTTGGCTTATGCTGAAACAAGGTAGAAAGTAAATTCACTCGAGCATTCTTTAAAACAAGTTCCGTTATTTGTTTCATGTGTCCTTGTCATGATCATATGACAGATTAGTAGGCTAAGTATTTAACACACCCTGAACTTTGCCATGTCAAAGTTTGGAAAAATATACAGTTTAACAATCAGGAGTCACTGTTGGGATGATTAAAAAAGCTCAGGAGTCTGTGACTTTATCCTGCCAAAGACAGTGATCATTACATTTGCATTTATTCATTTAGCTGACGCTTTTATCCAAAGCGACTTACAATTGCTATACATGTCGCACGCCTCTGGAGCAACTAGGGGTTAAGTGTCTTGCTGAGGGAAACAATGGTGGGTTGGTCACAGTGGGGGATTGAACCTGGGTTTCTCACACCAAAGGCAGGCGTCTTATCCATTGCGCCATCACCACCCCCCGCGGACAACGACAGTCCGCAGTGCACCGCCGCTCTGTCCCTCTCTGGTACAGGTTGTGTTACTAGTCCGGTGCGCAGCGACGGTCGATGACTCGTGAGGCAAAGCGGTCATTTTAGTGAAATAGCCTAAAGCAAAATACATTTATTTTTCCACTGAAGAAAAAAACAGAAACTCAGTAGCTACTAGGCTACTCCCGCATACACGGCCAATAATGCAGAAATTAGTAGGCTAAATACAACAAAATGCAGCCCAAATACAGCACAATAGCAGTAACATACGGCAGTGGTATGGCACCTTTATTAACAGTGTTGGGAATGACGCAATTACAGTAATGTATTGCTTTTTGCTGTAACGCAGTAATATAAGGCATTACTTTAAAAAAAATCTGTAATATTATACCCGTTACAATCTCAGTAACGCGCGTTACAGCACACTTTAAACACGAAATTAAGTGGTGTTTTTTTTTAAATAATTCACAAACACTGAGAAACATTTCAGCAGCAGAAAAACAAATCCATGAGTAAAAGAGTAACGTTATTTCCTGTTGCTGGAATCCGATGATTGAGATTGTAGTCCGGGAGCTACGGGGAAGCTCGCTCCTCTTAACAAGAAGATAGCTCCCCTGATGGATCATGTATAAATAGATTTCTATAGGCTGTGTGTTTGTGCTTTAATTAATGACTTTCGTGATTAGAGAGGCTGCTGTCAGTTCACCCTGACCGATCCTGTCGGAGTGTCGGGAGATTCAAATAATCAATGACGTAACGCTGCTGTACCTCGTGCGTAAATGCGCACAGCGTCTTTCTTAATGGGGAGAGATTCATCCTATTTCACCCATCCAGCCCCACCCCACCCCACCTCGCTATTAATCAGAAGATTAATTTTTTATGACAAAGAACCACCCGATCTGCGGATATAACTCTGCACATCAAACCCCCCTAAGCAGCACATCTTACTGTCAGAATAATGCGCCCATTAAAGAGCAATGAAAGTAACTCAAAAATAACACAAAAGTAGTGTAAAGCATTACAATTCAGAGACAGTAATATAACTAATTACTCTCAAATGACAGTAATCTAATAATGTGTTACATTTTGGAAGTAACTTGCCCAACACTGGTAACAGAGGACAGAAAAACATTATCTAGACTGCCTAGACTGTGTTCATACACAGATAAACACGTAATTATACATAATAAATAAGTTTTCTTCCGTTTGATACCCAACTCACGGAAAACGAGCTCTGGTAGCCCACATGTAGGTTTCACTCCAAGTATCGGCAATCTTAAACGCAACAATTACACAAAAGGTGGGCTTTGGCCGACATCTTACACCACTAAACTAACGCATTGGTATATTGTGCATAATAACTTGCAAGAACATAACAATAACATAACTATGTTCTCGCCAATGACAGCAGAAGCTATTCCAGGCAAAATAGCGTTGTTTACTTCCTGTATTTTCCCCTGCCCCTGACCTCTCCAAGCAGCTGCTGTTTGAGCCAGTAATGCTATGCCCCTGCTGTCTAAATTTAACACCTGCAGCAGTCCCTTTATAGCAGACAATTGTATTTACAAAGGTTTAATTACCTAAATGTCCTGTATATTTAAGGTTTTTCAAGATCGTTTGTTAATTCTTTCAAAATCGTTGATTTTAGGTAAAAGGATATAAAGACACACACTCCTGTCTACATTAGTGGTGCTGAGGTGTAGCAGGTGAATAGTTTCAAGTTCCTGGGAATCAGCATCACAGAGAACCTGACATGTTCATGTCACATCCCCACGCTGGTGAAGAAAGCTCAGAAACAACTATATTTCTTGAGGAAGCTTAAGAAGGCTAAATTCCCACGCCAGTTTCCACTGGTAAACCCTATAGAATATGTTGTGGAAAAAGGAAAAAAACCACTTGCATATGTTCCCATTGTTGCCATGCTCCAGAAGTTGCTTAACAAAAGTGACGTGTTAGACAAAGCAATGTCAGAAAAAGTACATGTCTTAAAGGAATACAGATCATATGTAGATGGGCTGTACTTTAATGAAAACTCTCTTTTTGCAAGGGATGAGTTCACAATTGCTCTTGGCCTTTACATTGATGACTTTGAAGTAGCCAATCCTCTAGGAACATCAAAACTGAAGCATAAAATGTGTGCAGTGTACTGGGTCATTGCCAACATACCTGCAAAATATAGGTCAACCCTCAACTCGATCCAGCTTGCTCTACTCTGCAATACCTCCACAGTAAAAGAGTGTGGTTATGCAAGAGTGCTTGAACCTCTTATCTATGATCTAAAGTCATTGGAGCAAAATGGTGTTTACCTGGAGCAACTAGGGTGCAAGTGTGAAGGCCACAGTCTTGTATGTTGCCGCTGATAATCTTGGTGCCCACTCCCTTGCAGGATTCCTGGAGAGCTTCACCGTTGACAAGTTCTGCAGATTCTGTTTGGCAAGCAGTAGTGACGCTCAACAAGAGGAGGTATGTTCTGGTTTCTTTCAACTCAGAGACAAAGACTCCCATGATAGGCATGTGCAGGAGGTGAGAGAGGACCCAGGATTGAGTCGGACGTACGGTGTGAAAAGAGCATGTCCTTTGACTGAGAATCTTGAGCACTTCCATGTGGTCACCGGTTACCCTCCTGATATCTTGCATGATATCTTGGAAGGCATTGTTCCAACTGAGATGTCCCTGTGTCTTACAGACCTGATAGGAAAGAAGTATTTCACACTAGATTTGCTAAATCAGGCCATTAGGTACTTTGATTACACATTTACTGACAAAACAGACCGACCTCAGATCATTGGAAAGGGATTTTCCACCAAAGGGACCATTGGTGGAAACGCCCATGAGAATTGGTGTCTCATAAGGCTCCTTCCATTTCTCATTGGTCACTGTGTCCCTGAGGGTGACAACACTTGGGACATCATCATGCTTCTCAAAGACATTGTTGAGCTAGCTGTGGCACCAAGGCATACTGAAGAGACACTGCATTTCCTGGAATGTAAGATAGCAGAGCACAGAGGGCTGCTGCAGTCAACATTTCCAAGTTTTCGTTTAAGGCCAAAGCATCATTATCTGGAACATTACCCTCAGCTTGTAAGGAAATTTGGTCCACTGTCTGATGTTTGGACAATGCGCTTTGAGGGGAAGCACAAGTTCTTTAAAAAGGCGATTCGCAATGCTCAAAATTTCAAAAATGTTGCAATGACACTTGCTACCAAACACCAGAAAGCGGTCAGTTATCATCTTGACTGTAGCTCATTTTTTAGACCATCAGTTGAGATGACAAGGGTAACCCCAGTTTTGCTTGCTTCTTTCCCTTTGAATGTTCAGCGAAGTTATCGCACAAAACATTACAAAGTCAGGGTCAGTTCTTGAAGCGTCATCTGTCTGTGTGGATGGAATCAAGTATCATCCAGGCATGGTACTCTCTACTGGCTCATGCTCAGGTCTCCCTGAATTTGTCCAGATTGAAAAGACTGTTACAGCTAACACAGAAATTATGTTTGTCTGCCACAAAATGACAGCATGGTACTGTGAGCATTTGAGGTCTTACAAATTGCTCTGTGGTGATGTCCCTCCATGTGTGTGGTTAAGATGTCAGAGTTGAATGATGTCTTCCCATTGTCAGCATACAGGATACAAGGAGAACTTATGATAACGCTAAGACGATATGTTATTTGCTAAAATACCTGTCTTTCCTATTTCCCAGATGGCTGTGCAAGAAAAATTTACCATGAGGGTTATTGTCTCCGAGGGAGATATAAGAAAGATGGCGATGACAACACCGATCCTGACACACTTGATGATTTGATTGCCTGGCTCAAAGGCACGCTCCAAACAAACTACAGCTTTGCCTTACAGTACAAAGATCCGGAATTTGACAACGAACTTTGTAACCTTACAGATCTGTCTGAGCTCCCAGAGAAGCCAACCATCAAAATTATCCCAGTGATTGAGCTTGTACCAGTCACTGCACAAACTGAATCATGCAGCGACACATTCAGCCAGGCAGATACTGAGAGTCTGTCCAACTCCTTGCAGGATAGAAGTTTTCAGTGGCCACAGATATTTGACATTCCCAAATTTGCTGTAGATGTTGAGTATAGACTCCGTCAAGGTAACTTGTTGTATCTCAAGGATGCCACCTTTCTCAAAGTGACAAAAGAGCTGAAACATGACATCCTCGAAAAACTGGCTGAGACTATGTATGCATTTAAAGCATACCCAACAAAGGAAGATTTTGAAGATGTTGCAAAGCCTTAGTACAAACACACCCGTGTCTTAAAGAATCAGGATCGTCCTCTGGCTATGATGGATGGAAGAACAGTCTGAAGTTCAAGATGGGTAATTATAGAACCAAAATGCGCCAGCTGGGTCGACTTGATGTCACAGTCAACGGTGGTAAACGTGGAAGGTACACGACAAATGGCAATCCTCCCAACAAAGACATCAAGAAGCCCAGAAAGGGGAGATAAATTTCCTACCTGAATATCCAGAGGGATGGATGCCCACAACCTGGAGGGAGCTTCGTCAGGTTCTGGTCTATGAAATGATGAAGACAAAACCAAATGGATCCCTTGTCAAGAAAGAGATGGACGTGACATTTGCTCTTCGGAGAAAAGAAGTTGTCAATGACAAGCCTCCTATCTGTGAGATGGTACATCGATGGCCAGCTCTTTTCACAGAGAGCCAGGTTTGGGACTTTTTTGAGTATTTACATGAAATGGTGAGAATATTTTGTTTATATCCAGAACAGCATTTTTATGTAACGCTGCATGGTTGTCTATGTTTCATGTTTCAGGTTCAACAGGAGTTCAACAGAGTGGTGGGAAAAAATCTCAAAGAGAACTTCTTTGATTCCCTTGACCGCTTCTCTCCAAGCCTGATGGACCTCTTCAGGAAGAAGAAAGGCCTCACTGGCCAGCTTTTGGCTGACCTTTACGCCAGACAAAGGTGGGTTTAGTTGTCTACATCAATGTTTTCCCAGTTTTTTTTTTTAAATCTCAGTTTCTCTCATTTTCATCTCTTCTCTCCTTTTTGTCATCTTTTTTTCTCCACTCTTTTATCCATGCCTCTTTTCACAGATTATGTACTATTTCCTTTGCTATAGTCGCATTGCCTCACAATGCACACACAGCATTCCCTCATACAGCAACCATGGGGAAGGTGTTTGCCATTGTAGTTGAAAAGCATACTACTTTTTATTCATACTACTACTTTTATGTTTATACCTGCTCTCTCTCTGCACCTGCACTCTCGTCGTCAGTTGTCTGAGTCAGGAGCTCTTATTGTCTCTCCTCCACCACCAGCTGTCTCTCTCTCCTTGTTTTGTTTTTAAAATGGTCAGTTAATTTTTGCTTACACACTCAAAAAATAGGCGCAGTCTGGAACCCTGCAAAGTTATTGAATTTATTTCATATCTTTATCTAACTGTATGTTGAACTTTATCACTATCTTCCAGACCACTGAGCCAACAGACCTCAGGTGCCTTGCTCTTCGGGGACTGCCAGTCATCTTGGGGGAAGATCCTTCTGCCTTCTTCAAGAGTTGCTCAGTAAGTAACTTAAGTTATTGTAAAAGTTGAAGGCGCATAGTTATTATATAATTTTAAGCCATCAAGGAAGACAGTCAGTCAGTTTTCAGAATCATTTAATCAAATTAAAACAGATTTTGAATTTATGGATAACTGATTTGACTTTAAACTGAAACCATATATATGTTAAAAAATAAATAAATAAAAAAAGTTGTTCAAATTAACAGACATTTTTGTTTCTTTTGTCAGCTTGTGTGACATTGGGGTAATATTTATAGTTACAAAGAAACTATTTGATTAATGCTTATGTTTTGTTTGAAGGTCAATACTGGTAAAAAAATTAGTTTTTGTTTACTGTATTATTTTGATCTGTACATTATAAGTCAGGGTTTAAGGTCATGCACCAAATATAGCAGTTAGGCAAGTGTCTTCCAAACACAAATGGAGTTTTGATTGGGCTTGTGTTAAATCAGCTTCTTAATTTATCAACAAGCACACTCAAAACCAAAGTTTTGGAATCGGTTTAATAATTTATACACAACTGGAACAGAAAGGGGTAAGTTGTTGTTGGCTGCCAGGCAGAAATTCCGCTAAAGACTTGTATTGTTTTTAATAATAACTTAAAGTGCAGATTATATTGTATGACACTTCATAATAACAGTCTATATTTGATGGACAACACTGGTTTGGTCATGTTCTCTACTTGTCGATCTGTTTCTTGCTCTATTAGGATGTAACTGACAACACCATGTACAGTCAGACTCCAGTGGGAATCCTCTGCGCGGATCAGGAAAGTCCTCAGCTCAACCCCTCCAGAGTTGGGATAGTCTTGGAAGGGAGTGTTGTCATGGATAAACTGGACAACCTGCCTCAGGCCTTCTGTCTACTTTTTGGACTGATTTATGCCCTGCACCTGGACTACCCCAAGTGTATGAAAAACACTTTCAGCTTTGTTCAGCAGGTAATGCTCAACCTTGGTAAAAGTGAGCTGGCACCCAAAATTCAAACTTTGAAAAACCAACTTGCACTGTAAACCAGGGCCCAAAATTGTTGTACTCCTGCTCCAGATAGTGCCATGTTTTTAATGTTACACTTTTAAAATAACAGGTTTGCTGTTGTGCACTGTCTGTATGTTTTATGGTTTTGGCACTTGAGTTTGCAGTTTGATAGCTCAGTAATCCATGGAGTTCAGGGAGTCAAGACTGTATTGTTTTTGATCTGATTCTGAAATATTGATGGCAATATATGTTCACACGCCAAAGTGCATTTGTTACAATAGCAGAGACGGGCTGTATGCATTTGTTATGTGACAGTGTTTTACCACTTTTAAGCTTAAAATTTATTATTGTAAGCTCAGTTAAAAAAGAGGGACCAGTTGCAATGTTAAACTGCGTTTGTTTTTCCAACGGAACTCGTTTTCCGAGTTTCGAGACCGGAAGTGACAACAACAAACACTCCAGACGTCGGAATTCCTACTCGTCAACTTGGTTAAACTGAGAGGAGCCAGAGTTCAGAAAGCAAGATGGTTGCCAAGAGTTTATGTTATTTACATAGCTGGTTTTAATGGGGTTTACACATTTTGATACAATCAGATACATTGAAACCTTAACAAACGTTCTCCGCTTTCTGTCATTGCCGTTGTGTTCTCTCAGGTGAAGGGTGTACTTAATTAGTAGCACTTTGGACTCAGAAAGAGCTTGTGCAACAACTGCTTTATTGAAGGCGTCCATGTTTTTATTCGGCCTCGTAGACAAAATGCATTTAAATGGGGTTTCTTAGTTTTGTAACGGATATGACGTCAAGATGAGTTCCAGGCTGAAACTTCCAAAGGAAAAACAAACCCACAATTACTTGATTTCCATGTTGAATTTTATAATGGAAACATTGAAAAAATAAAAACAATGTGTTTGTATTTTGTTCATTTACATGTTCTATTTTTTGACAAATTAAGAAAATACAAGATAGGACAACTGATCCCACACTGGGGACATTTACAGAAATAAATAAGTGGTAGGAATTGTTTTACAGAGACAACAAACAGTGCTGCATTGTCAATAATGTGACAGAAAATATTACTTTAACTTAAAATGCTAACAAGGCATTTAAATACTTTGCCAACAAATTATTTAAAGTATAGTCAACTGGAAGTTTGTGCACTAATTTTAAATGACAATCAATCTGGTATTTAGTGCAATAAACTTAAAATACTAAGTGCAATAATTAAGTAAAGTTATTAATAGTACAAAAGATTTTAAGTTAAACCAATGTGGCATTTAGTGCATTGAACTTAAAATACTAAGTGCTATAATTAAGTAAAATATTTGATAGTACAAAAGATTTCAAGTTAAATCAATGTGGCATTTAGTGCATTGAACTTAAGCTATTGAATCCAGCCCTTTAAGAATTAAGTTAAATGCACTCAAGTTTTCATTAAACATTACTTAAATTTTTTAAGGCAACGGGTTTCCTCAAAATATTTAAGTAAATTCAACTTATCCGGGCTTACAGTGTACATTATGTTCTCGCCAATGACAGCAGAAGCTATTCCAGGCAAAATAGCGTTGTTTACTTCCTGTATTTTCCCCTGCCCCTTGACCTCTCCAAGCAGCTGCTGTTTGAGCCAGTAATGCTATGCCCCCTGCTGTCTAAATTTAACACCTGCAGCAGTCCCTTTATAGCAGACAATTGTATTTACAAAGGTTTAATTACCTAAATGTCCTGTATATTTAAGGTTTTTTCAAGATCGCTTGTTAATTCTTTTCAAAATCGTTGATTTTAGGTAAAAGGATATAAAGACACACACTCCTGTCTACATTAGTGGTGCTGAGGTGTAGCAGGTGAATAGTTTCAAGTTCCTGGGAATCAGCATCACAGAGAACCTGACATGTTCATGTCACATCCCCACGCTGGTGAAGAAAGCTCAGAAACAACTATATTTCTTGAGGAAGCTTAAGAAGGCTAAATTCCCACGCCAAGATCTTGTCAGCTTTACAGAGGAGCAATAGAAAGCATCCTGACTGGAAACACCATAAACTGGCATGGGATGTGCACGGCCCAGCACCGGAGGGCTTTACAGCTGGTGATTAAAAATGCTCAGAAGATCATTGGTACCCATCTCCCGAAAGCATCAGTGATATCGGTGAGGTGAAGTGCCTACGCAGAACCCAAAGGATACTAAAGGACAGTACCCACCCAGCCACAGCCTGTTCACCCTGCTGAATGCTGGGAAGAGATATAGAAGTTTCAGCTGCCACACCACCACACTGCAGAGGAGCTTTTTCACCCAAGCTATCAGACTCTTAAACTCTAATTCATCCCTCAGCACTGCTCCAGTGATGATAGTTTATTTCTGTTTACTATTTTCATTATTGCTTCTTCATTAATGTATACTGTATGCTATGTAGCAGAAGGGACTTACAAGGCTCAATTTCACACTATAACTTGTTATATTGTGACAATAAACCTACCTACCTACCTACCTTTTTTCTTATATCACCTGGTTACAATTATTTAACTGTAAATAGCAGGGATATCAGACGCTGAGCCAGCAGTGAGAGATTTATGTTTGCAAAGGTAGGCTATGTGTATGTAGGTGGTAAAATAAAGAAAACTCTCTCCAGTATTGGAATTTGATGAGGCAGCTATCTCTGGGCTACACCTGCTACATTTGCAATTACATATTAGCCTATACAGTGCATCATCCGGAAAGTATTCACTGCGCTTTACTTTTTCCACATTTTGTTATGTTACAGCCTTATTCCAAAATGGATTAAATTTGTTATTTTCCTCAAAATTTTACAAACAATACCCCATAATGACTATGTGAAAGAAGTTTGTTTGAAATGATTACAAATGTATAAAAAATAATAAACGAATAACTGACTAGCTTATTTGATTTACTTTTATTCAAACTTAGGGTGAGTTATACTATATACTATATATGGCAATAGCAGAGGGTGCTGTGATCGCCCTTGTTGGCCTGACATTGCCATAGCATAACTCATCTGGAAGTTAAAATAAAAGTAAATCAAATAGTCTCTATCCATAGTTATTACCCAAGGAGTGCTTTAAGTAGGTGGTAGTGGGAGCAGGCACTGTGCACTCTCTGCTTTGGGGAGAAAAGCAGCTCCATTATGCATTCTCCTTTTATATACAGTTATCTTGAGGCCACGAGATAGTATCTTGAGGCCACGAGATACTATCTTGTGGCCACGAGATACTGTCTTGAGGCCACGAGATAGTATCTTGAGGCCACGAGATAGTATCTTGTGGCCACGAGATAGTATCTTGAGGCCACGAGATACTATCTTGAGGCCACGAGACAGTTATATTATTTTTTTTTTTTACAAAGTGGGACTAGGGGGCTCCGTAGTTATCATCTTGTGATCCACAAATAAAATTTGCCTCTCCTCACCTTGTGTTCTCGTTCATTACAATAAATGGTATATTTCAGTTCCATAGTTAATATTTGTGTTGCAATAGTTCTTAACTTGTATTGACGTTTTCTTAAAACTAAAGATCTCTCTGCTGTGAGAAACGCAGACACTAATTTAAATGCACTTAGCTCGTATCAACCGACTTCGTAAACCGGACCTGTCTGACTTGAACTGAGAATCTTTGGGATTTGAAGAAGGCAGTTGCAGTACGCAAATTCTAGAATATTACTGAAATGGAGGCCTGGATTCCTCGAACTGTGCCAGAAGCTGGCGTCTGGCTATGAATCTCATTTGCAGTAGGTCATAACAGCAAAAGGGTGCTGCAAGTACTAAAAATGCTTGACTTTCGAGACTAGAGATTATGCTTATGTTCTGCTGAATTTGGGGAAACTACTAAAAGCATTGTGTTGAGCTATTTTACTTTGACTTAATTAAAAATAGCTGAAAGTCTGTGGCTTCGATATTGGGTTAACAAGACTGAGATGAGATTTTTAACTCTTTCTAAAATCTTTATTTATATAAAAATGTAGGCATTAAACGCTTCAATTCCTGCATGCTGATTTTTTTCTTTTTTTTTTCTTCTGCACTCACTCATAGTGAAACTGTAAGAGACATACAAAATTTAAGTGGCAGGTGACAATTCAATCTCTACCAGAATCAAAATCAAAAGCTGCTATCAGATCAGTTTCTCCTGTAGATCAGCTTATTTAATATCATCCCTGCTGAGTCATGATTTAGTTTTCCCTCCTCTTTTGTGTCTTTATTTGTGGAAGTAACCTCTTTAAATGTAACTTTGGCACCTTTTCACCATAATAAATTATTTAATTTTAATTACATTAGGAACAATAACATTTAACCATAAAGTCATATTACCACACTGTCATGAGTTAATTTGAATTCTACCTGCCCTTTACTACAATATATGTATGCAAATGTTAGTGATGCCATTGGACAAACCAAGGTGAAGGTGGTCTCTGGTAAGAGAGAAATGTCAAAAAAGACAGTGATAAAAAGCTGAACGCAGGCGGCGGCAAACAAATCTCCAGGTTCATTATGACGTCTAGAAAGAGAGACTTTGCATTTATCATTTAGAGCTGAGAAATGCAAGGCGGTCCTTCTTCTCTGACATCAGCAAAACACTAATAACGTAGGTGCCCTGGTTGCTACTGTCGCCAAGTTAACCGACCCTCCTGTGTCTGTAGCTTCTGAACTTCTATCCACCGGGGCCAGCAATGAATTTGCCTCCTCCTTCACAGACAAAATTCAAACAATTAGACCAGCACCTGTGCCTCCATCTCAGTAAAAGGATATGTGTTGCCCGTGTGTCCAATTCACATACCATGACGCAATTTGAGTATTTTAACCATAAAAAGCAGGAGGACATAACATCTGAGATCCTCCTCTTGCTGCCTTGATATTCTGTCAACAGGTTTATTTGTCAACATGTCTCTTCTATCAGGTTTCCCCCCCCACAGGCCCTGGAAACTGCACTCATTAAACCACTCTTAAAAAAGAGAAATCTAGACTCAAGAGCAATTTATAGGGCCATATCAAATCTCCCGATTTTAAGTAAAATCATTGAAAAAAAGTGCTTTCTACACTAAATTGTTGTGACAGTGGCAGAATTTTAGCCTTAGTATTATAGGATCTCAGTTCTGCAGTCGACACAATCGACCACAACATATTACTTTTGTAGTGAACCAGCCAGTGTTGGTTTAATTATTTTATATCAAAAAGGAATAATCGAGAATCTCTCTTTCTCTTTCCCCTGACAGAAATAGGGGGAGGAGGGAGTGCGGTATCAACCCTCAAAAGACAGCTGAAGTAACCCAAAGGAGGGGATGAAAGGTTTGCTCCACTCTCGAGTGCCGTTTGGGCAGTTCTGGCCGTAAGGGGCAGGATCACCGTGGTAACAACGTTCCTCTTTCAGATTAACTCAGACCCCTCACATCAAAGAACCCCCTTTCTTCAGCCATGAACCTCTACCCCACCAAAGAGCTGATTTGGACTCTTAACATGCTCTCTCCCTTTTCACACCCAGCATAATATTACTGGAAAAAGATAATGGTGATAACGTCAGGGGAAGGCACAGATGGGACATTAGAGAGGAGGAGCCACGTGAGACAACCTCAATCTGCAGCCACGGTGGAGGCTGATTGTTAATGTGCTACCAGGGTACTGTGGTGACCCACAAGTAAGACTAACCAAGGGACTGTACCTTTAAGGGAAAGGGGATGGTTAGAGCAGTTCCGGGTTAATGAGTTGTGCGGTTTGGATCTCGTACGCTGTACAGCGTGATATTGAACTGGAGAGTAAAACTGACTCGACGCATCTCCGTCTCCTGTCTCCTCACTAATTCCACTCCTCAGTACTATGGATCAAATATTAGCGGCCCAGTAATAGCATTAAAAGTTTGGCAGTGCTAGTTCACCCCTTTCTTTGGGTTTTTGTAGAGTATCTTTCCGAATGCTGGGAGGTTTTTTTTGTTACATATGAACTGAGAGATCAAGCTGTCAAGTGAGTGGAAAAAACTTTTTGGAATAAAGAGGGGTATAGATTGAAAGAGACAGAGGAATTTGGGAAGCACATGCATTTTACAGTTTATGCCAGCAAGAGAAAGAGGTATGAGAGACCAAAGTCTTGAGTCAGTCGAGCAAGCAGAGGAGAGAAATTACACTTGAATAAATGAGAGTAGTTTCTGGTTACACAGATACCTAAGTATTTAAAATGACTTAAAGACGTCTTCAATGCCAAGTCCGAAAGGGGATAGACTGCAGCTTCAGTATTAATGGGCATAAGCTCACTTTTCTGAAGATTTATTTTGTAACCAGAAATTTGCCCAAATTCCTTCAGCATTTGCCAACACAAGGGGGACAGATCTGTCTGGGTCAGAGATGAACAGTAACAGGTCATCCGCATGCAACGAAAGGTTGTGCTCAGCACCTCCCCTCCACCTGCCCCGGGACCGACCGGACCTGAGGGCCACCGGCAGGGGTTCAACAGTAACGGGGAAAGTGGAAAGCCCTGCCGAGTTCATTAAACATTAAATAGTGATCGTATTATAGTTCTCTTGCTTCAGCAGGGGTTGCAGGTTATCTGTACATTGTGTCAACAGCGTTACAGCCACAAAGTAACACTCGTCGTGCTCTTTTCCCCTTTTTGTTTTCTTGTGGGTGGTTGAAGTTACAGCGGCGATGTCAGGGAAAGTGTCACTTCAGGCAGCCACAACGGAGAGATCTGACAGATGTGACACTGCACTGATGACATGAATAAAGTAAATAAAATAGGCTAATTAGGTAAAAGATCATGACTTACCTACATATCCACAGTTGTGTTTTCCTAATAACAGACAGGTGACTTCATGAACAAAAACAATTCAGTTTTGATTTTCACATGTATTAATATTAATATTTTTATATCATTAATATTCTTAGCATTCATGGATTCATTGACACTCAATGTAGCTGTAGCCTAATAGACACAACTTGGTCACCCATTCTCTGGTCACCCTAAGGGGAGATGGTCGTTCATTTTAGAAAGAGCACAGCCCCACCCTCCCACTATCATCCTGTGTGACTCCCCCAGTCACCACTGTGGACTCCTTCAGCTTCCTGGGCACCATCATCTCCCAAGACCTCAAGTGGGAGCTGGAAATCACCTTCCTCACCAAAAAAAGGCCCAGCAGAGGATGTACTTCCGGTGGCCGCTGAAGAGGTTCAGCTTGCCAAAGACAATAATGACAGAGAAGGTGATTGGCTGTGATCTCCCATCACTTCAGGACCTGTACGCCTCCAGGACTCTGCAGCGAGCAGGAAAGATTGCAGTTGACCCCTCCCTCCCTGGACACAAACTGTGTCAGACTCTCCCCACTGACAGAAGGCTGCGGTCAATCAGGACCAAAACCTCTTCCCGTCTGCAGCTAGCCTCATCAACAAGGCCCGAGTCCCTCACTGACAGACTTTATTTATATAACTGTATGTTTGTCTGCCTGTAGCACCTTATCACAAATTGAAATTCCTTTTATGTGTAAAACACTACTTGGCTATAAAGCTCTTTCTGATTCTGATTCTGATCCCTGCTTTGACGTCTACAAAAACCACCTTCACCTGCTTCCCAGCAAGTCGCTTACATTTGTGCACAAAACTAAAAGTAGAACAAAGCTACAAATAAGTTTGTATTTGACACACAAAGTTCACTTCAGTGTCCATATTACAGGTTTATGAAAAGTTTACTTTTTTTGAATGAAATACCCGAAGAAAATGGGGCGGTGTCTCACAGCAAGAAGGTCGTGGGTTCAAATCCCGGTTGCCCCTCTGTGTGGAGTCCCCGTGTCTGCGTGGGTTCTCTCCGGGTGCTCCGGCTTCCTCCCACCATCCAAAGACATGCAGACTAGGTTAACTGGTGTCTCCAAAATTGTCCTTAGGTGTGGATGTGAGTGTGAGTGGATTAAACAGGAAGGACATGTTCACTTCCCTGAAATCAAGTTCTCAGGTAAATGACAGCTTCTCACAGAATTTTGAATTTGTGGAGATAATAATCTCAAGAACAAACTCTTTTTTTCTCAAATTAATGCAACCAGCTTCCTCTTCTTCTTAATGATCGCTTGACTCATGTGGCACCACATTTTATATTTATTATTTATTATGTTTATATTTTGGTTCAGAGTAAAGTGTTTTGACAAGTAGTGGATTGCACTTGCATAACATTATAAATGCAGCAGAACTAGATATAAATATATTTTTATTCCATACTTTCTTGTCTTAGACACCTGCGCTAAAATGTTAGACTAATGTGGTTAACATACTGTGCACGTTAGTCACCAAGCAAACACAGGACTGAAGCAGGACATTTCATTTCCTCCCTTGTTTGTTTTCAGGCTTCTTGTTGTATGTTTCACATCTTGGTATTTGATTGTCTGTAACCAAGTTTTTTCCTTCACTCTGCTGCAACTGACAAGGAACTCATGCTGCGTTGAAGGCAACTCGGAACTGGGAAATTTCTGACATCCAACTAGAAAAAGTACTTTGGAACGCCATTTGAAGTCGGATATCCAACTCGTGAACTCGGAGAAAAAATATGTCCCCAGACTTCACGAGTAGCAGCCGAATGACGTCACACAACAATGGCAGCTCCCGTGGAAGCACACATTGTAAATAGTAAAGCATAAACTCAAAGGCAAAGTAATCAAATAAAATAATACATACTAGTATCAAATAGTAAAACATGTTCTGCATGTAAAGTGTTGTAGAAATATTTTGTCAGTGTAATTAGGTAGCTGGTTACAGTGAACAATCTCTGAAAGTCATCTTCTCTATCCAAATGTTATTCACCAAAATGTTAAATATTGCTGATGGTTCGTCACTTCCGGTGTGAGAACGCTTGGCGCGCTTGTGCTGCCGCTTCACGCTGGTACCTGTTTGTGTTCCTGGATATGTTTTTCTCTGATTCAACCCACCTGGATTATTCGCTGGACTATTCTCATACCCTCAAAACCTTTTGGATAACTGACCTGGTTGTCTCCGTGATCCTTCACACTGATCGGCTGCGAGTCCTCTCCGTTACTATCCTGTCATCCCTCTCGACATCTGATACTGTGAGTGTCCACTCTCTTTGTCATTTTGTCTTTTGTGATGTCAATCCTTGGTATGGTTGGGTAGCCTTCCCTTCTGTGGATTGTGGATTCCGATACGGTTCTGGCTAACGCAGTTAAACCGATAAACTGTTGTGTAGGCCGAACGGGTCATCGCTCGTCATGCTGTCACATATCCACTTACAGTTTTTGCTTTTTTGGTCTTCTTTGGTTCTTGCTGCTTGCTGATGAGGTTAATCAGAGTATTCTTCCCATGATGGCTGTGCAATATTCCGCTGCTCATCTCAGAACATTAAAAGGATTTTTCCGCCTGGCTCCTGACACTTATAAACGGTGTGAACAGCTCGAGGTTTTACGCCGACCTCGCTACATTCATCGGTCGCGGAAAAAACTTCGGAATTATCATTACTCATCTCCCAATAATATCCCGGTTGTCTCTACCGACACCCGTGTTCCGGATACAACACAACTGGATAAAAGACATAGGCGTATCAACTTTGGAAATTTAAGATCGCTAGCGCCCTGATCCTGACCTCGGAACCTGCAGTCGCGTGCATCACCAGACTTGCGATGTGCGCTGCTGAACACCCGTTCTCTAACTGATAAAGCATCACTATTGAATGACATAATCACTGACACTGACCTGGACATGCTATTTCTGACGGAAACCTGGCAGGTGCCTAATGACTTTTTGAACTTGAACCTCTTAACGCCGTCTGGATACATCTTTTTTTCTCAACCGCGTCTTCATCGTAGAGGTGGAGGGCTGGCTGTAGTTTGCCGTGAGACTATCAAAATATCCAAGATTGAGTTCCATGATGTTACAACATTTGAATACCTAGCGCTGAAAATGACTGGCCAAACGTCACTGGCTGTAATCTTAATTTACCGACCTCCAAAAAGTCCCTCTGACTTTTTCTCTGATATTAGTGAGTTACTTACTCTTGTCTGTGGTTGTCATACATCTGTTGTTTTGCTTGGTGATTTTAATATACATGAAAACACTGTACAATGCAAAGAATTGATGTCTGTGTTGGACTGTTTCAACTTGACTCAACATGTAACTTTCGCTACTCACTCCAGAGGTCATATATTGGATCTCATATGTACATCTGGCTTGAATAATGTTCTTGTTAATGGCTCTGACTTTGCATTCTCAGATCACAAACTCATAAACTTCAGTTGTAGTTTTCCAATATCTATACCTCCTCAGAAGAAAATGCTGACTTATCGTAAAATCAACTCTGTTAATTCAAGTTCTCTCTCTGCTTCAATAAGGGCTTCTACTTTATCAGAATGTCTACTGTCTAACTGTCCCTCAGAAATCTGCTGTATCTACAATAATGCTCTGTCTCAAACACTAGAGATGCATGCTCCTCTTAAAACTAGACTGGTCCCATCCACACGTACCTCACCCTGGTTCACTCCTGAACTTCGGATGATGAAAACTGAGGGTCGCCGCCTGGAAAGACTATACAGGAAAACTGGACTCATTGTGCACTCTTTGGCTTTTAAAGAACACCTGCTCAACTACCGGACTGCCCTTAACAATGCAAGATCCTCTTATCTCTCCTCTACTATTAGGAATTCCACGTGCAGACCCAAATCACTCTTTGCTATGATTAACAAACTTACAAATCCACCACAACATGTTATGTCAGGCTCTGAGGAGCTTGTAAATAGCTTCTCTAAATTCTTTTCAGACAAAGTGATGTCAATCACTTCTTCCATCGCCAAAAACACTCATACAAGTGACTCAAACTTAATGATATCTGGTTCAGCTCACTCATCAAACTCACTCTCTACTTTTACTCCGACTACTCCCGTTGTCATAAGTGATCTAATTGTGAAGTCAAATTCTACATCCTGCCAGCTCGATCCTACACCTACTGTTTTACTTAAGAAGTGTGTCCTCGAGGTCGCACCATTCATAACTCATATGATAAACTGTAGTTTAGCTTCTGCCATTGTCCCAGCGGAATTAAAAACTGCTGCAGTGACTCCCATTCTCAAAAAACCTGGGCCCGTATTCACAAAGAATCTAAGAGTCCTCTCAGAAAACTCTTATCTTAGCTTAAAAACTTTTACCTAGGAGTCTTAGCTTAAGAGCTATTCACAACTGATCTGAGAGCAACTCTGAGCAAGGAAAAGACAAAAACTTTTATCTTAGTGAGGAGGCGGGGTTGACCCGTTGCTATGTATGACACAATCGCTTGAAGACTGTGATTGGTTGGTTGTCCAAGAAGGAAAAAAAGAGTGATTCTAGTGTAGGTTATATTCTAAGCCTTTACTTTGGAAATTACATGCAATATTTCCTATTTGACCGTTCTCTCCTCTCTCTCTCTCACACACACACACACACACACACACACACATTATATATGTGTATATAAATGCTGTTTTTTTATTTACCATGCTGTTAATTTCAGGTATTTGATTGGCTTGGAATGATAAAAATTGTTCCACTCTTTCCAATAACACTGATTGCTGGCGTTTCTATCTAAGTGGTGGTTTGAATGTTGGTTTTAATGGATCAAACACGGAATCAAAACCAAGCAGAGCGAGAAAGCCCAACTGGACCAGTTAGTGGATAAACACAAGGCAATTCTAAAAGGAAAATTCGGCCGGGTGTCACAGCACGGGCTAGAAGCAGACGGGGAGCTTAGCGCAAAATATTAACGGTTCATTCTCGCAGCGCAAGAGGGAAGCTGCTATATTCATACATGCAGTTTTTGAGCCTGCAAGGTGGGAATGTCCAGTGGAAACGAAATGAACTGGCGACACAATAGAGGTTCTGAAAGTGCTGTAAGGCTGATGATACACACAGCAACTTTTAGAGCAATCGTGCAGGGCAACGCTGTCGCCAATAATAATGAGTAAAGATTACTACCGTAGGCTAATCCCTTCCCCGCCACCTGCCCGCTCAGCCGCTATCCATTTAAACATAGTCGGACTCTGCCTCTAGCAAGATTGCCCAGCAACATTGCTCAAAAAAGTTGCCCTGTATCATCAGCTTTAATTGTTTGTGTGATCACGCTTACAGAAGGTTGTGACAGACCCAAATCATCACCGCTGCATTGCCAAATATCGTAATGTAGTGATTACTTTAATTCCTGCGCTGTCGGAGATGTTAGCGTAGTATCTAATAAGATCAGTCACAAACACGCATCCCTGTAACGATCTAATCAATAGCGCCTGATTAACTCACTGTCATCCTGCAACACATTTCGCCTCCTCTTCGCTCTTTCTGCCATTTTCTCCTCTACTAAAGAAACTCTTAAGCCCCTTAAAAGTCCCTCGTCGCTGCTCCTAACAATTCCGGAGCTTAGGAGCTCTTTTAAGGCTTAAGATGCTTTGTGAATTACTTTTTCTTTACTAGGATTTTTTCTCTAATTTTAAGAGTACACTCCACTTTTCTCAGAATTTTCTTAGAATTACGCCACTAGGAGCTACTTTTAGCCTTAAGATTCTTTGTGAATAACGGGCCCTGGTCTTGATCATCTAAACATGGACAACTACAGACCAATATCCAACCTAACATTCTTAAGCAAAATCCTTGAAAAGGTTGTTGCTTCACAATTACGATCTTATTTGGATATGAATGGTCTTTT
Source organism: Lepomis macrochirus (assembly GCA_024633595.2). Taxonomy (NCBI): domain Eukaryota; kingdom Metazoa; phylum Chordata; class Actinopteri; order Centrarchiformes; family Centrarchidae; genus Lepomis; species Lepomis macrochirus. The sequence continues at coordinate 30,572,074 of JALXJV020000014.1, forward strand.
GAACCTTTTCAGTCAGGTTTTCATCCATCTCACAGCACTGAAACTGCTCTTCATGCGTGTGGTTAACGACATTCTTTCGGTCCATGGATTCAGGGTTAATTAACATCTTGATGCTCCTTGATCTAAGTGCTGCTTTCGACACAGTCTGCCATGAATTACTTATTTCTCGGCTTTCTGATATTGGTGTCACTGGTTCCGCTCTTTCCTGGCTTATTTCCTATATCAGCGACAGAAAGTATTATATCACCATACAAGGCCATAATTCTGCCTCCAATTCACTTACACGGGGTGTTCCTCAAGGTTCAGTTCTTGGTCCACTATTGTTCATCATCTATATACTCCCACTTGGTAACATCATACTGCAGGCATGGACTTCAATTCCATTGCTATGCAGATGACATCCAAATTTATTTTGCCACCAGCTCCGACAGGCCATCCCTGCCTGACTCACTCACTACATGTATCAGGGACATCAAGCATTGGATGTCCCTTAACTTCCTCAAATTAAATGATAATAAAACTGAGATATTTAGTGATTGGCTCTCCTGCCTCAGTCAAAAGGATGGACCAGTCCGTCTATATTGATGGTTTCCATATTAAGCCTTCATCACTGACTCCGCAACCTCGGTGTCTTATTTGATTCAACTCTATCTTTTGGCTCCCATATTTCTTCCGTTGTTAAAAACTCTTTCTTTCATCTCCGAAATATTGCTCGCCTAAGACCATCCCTCACTTTAGCTGACGCTGAACTCTTAATTCATGCATTAATCACATCACGCCTGGATTATTGCAATGCTTTTACTTCTTGGTCTTCCCAAAAAACTTATAGCAAGATTACAGTACGTTCAAAACTCAGCAGCAAGAGTTCTCACCTCCGCCAGGCGTTCTGCTCACATTACTCCGGTGCTTCATGACCTTCACTGGCTACCCGTGGCATCTCGTATCCACTTTAAGGTACTGCTTTTAACATTTAAGGCATTAAATGGTCTTGCACCCCCGTATTTGTCTGATCTACTTTTCACCTACCGTCCTGCACGTCCTCTCAGATCAACTGAACTTGGTTTATTGTCCATCCCTCGTTTTCGGTTGTCTACAGTAGCTGGAAGGTCATTTAGTGTTAATGCACCAAAATTTTGGAATTCACTGCCCCTTTCACTTCGAAATATTTCATCTGTGACTGCTTTCAAGACTCAGCTAAAAACATATCTATTTAACATGTACTTCGTTTAAGTGTGATTATATGTATCCAATGCGATTGTAAGTTGTGTGTTAGTGTTTAAATATATTATAAATGTACTATGTAAAGCGACCTTGAGCTCTGGAAAGGCGCTATATAAATAAAACTTCTTCTTCTTCTTCTTCTTCTTCTTCTTCTAAAAATGCCCAGAAATGTGAAAACATTTGGAAATATATCCTACAACTTTTACTGACTTTTGAGGATTACCAACTGATGTAGCTAGAAGGATACACAGTTAACGAGTAATGTGTATTTCCCACTTGTTTTAAATAAAATGGTCATCCTTACAACCATCCTACACCAAGTGTACTGTTGAGGAAACAAAAGGAAAAAAACTTTGTCAGGTCAGCCATGATTATTGTTTATATTTAGCATCATGCACCACCATGCAGCTGAAACGCTTTGAGGTCAGAAGTCGTGTATTTGAACTTGGAAATTTCCCAGTTCCGACCGCTCTGGAACGCGACATCATTCCAGGTTTTTCATTGGTGACTTGTTTGCACAGAGAGAGGCAGGTCTTTCCCCTCAACACAATAAATAGCAGGTGTGTGTTTCACTGCAATCACTTCAACTCAAACCAGCTCTTCTGACACCATGCTCTGCTCCAGACTCTGCACCACACTGTGTAAGTACGCAACTAACTTACTACAAGGTAGATTTATTCATCATTTTACAGCACAGGGTTGTATAATGAGATTAAGTTGTAGTTCCCTTTAAGCTCCTCACAATTTATATTCTGTAGATGAGTGGATAAAGAACAAGTCACACCAAAAAATAGCTATTTTGCATGGTGCAGTGCTGAGATTGAGTTTAGGGGTCTCACTGGGGGAAGAAGCTGCTCTGTAGTCTGGAGGACAGCAGATACTTGTGGCAGCAGGGTGAACAAGCTGTGGCTGGTGGGTTCTGTCTTTCAGTATCCTTTGGACTCTGCGCAGGCACTTCAGCTCCCCAATATAACTGATGATCGGTAGATGGGTACTATGATGTCCTGAGCAGTTTAAATCACCTGCAGCAGTCCTAATAATTAAAAGTACCAATATCTGGCTCTGCATTTATAATGATAAGGACCTGGGAGTTTAATATTGCTGATGGTTAAGCAATGTTTGACTTACATCCTTTTTGGTGTCTATGGACAAGGATTTTGGTTAAGGCCCTGGGAGCACACGGTGATTATTTTATTACGCCTACCCAGTTTTTGAAGAACCATGTCGACTACAACCAAGAAGAGATCAAGTCGCTCAATTTTATTTCTTTTACTGCAGATGGGTATTAATTGTTTACTTACAGTTCAGATCACTGATTTATAAACATATTGACCTGTGAATATTTCAGTGTTGCCATCAACTCCCAGAACAATGTTAAACTGGTTTTACACAGAAGTTACAAGACTAAACTTAAAAATGTGTTCTTCTCTTCCAGTGCTGGCAGCAACGTGTTTGCTTATGAGAGCAGGTAACTGGATGTTTGAATTCTGTATTACAAGTTTAGATTATACTTCCAGAATGATCCATGATTCTCATACATTTTATATTTTTACAAATACCTGAGTCACAGCTATACACAGTTCTGTGATCAGTACTTTAAGAGCAACTGTTAAATTCTCACACATGGCTTTTTAACTCTTTGTCCACTGGTCTGTTAACTGTCTTTTCACAAACTACATTTTCCTTTCCTGTTTTCACCTCCATCATTGACTTCACTAATCCTCCTCCTCTCTGCCTCTATTACACGCTCATCCTAACTGTAATCTCAGCTGTTGAAAAACTGATTCCACAAGTATGTATTTATTCCAATTATAGAACCAACTTTTCATTCTAGGACTTTCTCGAGCCACTACGACCCCAGTGCACGTGATCACATGTGATGACTCCATCCAACACCTGAACTGTGGTATGACTAAACTCAAATACACCTTGAAGTTTTTGTTAAGGCAACAAGCTAAATAATTTAGTTCCCTGTAAGTGCACTACTTGCACTTGCGTTTCAAGTTCCCACTTTCAGGCTTTTTTTTCCTTCATTTGAAAGTGCTGTAAATACTGGTGACTAAGAGAACCGAGAGGCTACTGACTTTGTCTTCTGTTGACAGTATAGAAATAATAAAACCTTGTCTTTATCATCCTTGTTTCCCTCTGGTGTGTAGCACCAAATGGAGCAATCAGTGTGCAGACCGCTGTGTATGGACGTGCAGACAGGATGACCTGCGGTAAGGGCGGACATCGAGATGACCGTTCACATCACCATGACGACAAACAGTGTTCTCTCCCCGTCACCTTGGATATGGGGAAAAGGTACGACTCAGTATTAGAATCTAGCACCACCAGCAGGTCAGCACTTTGATTCCTGCTGTAAAATAACTCAACATCAAGATAATTGGCACCAGATTTTATACAGTCAGGGTCCCCAGAGGATGAATCCTAAAGACTCAATGAGGTTGACATTTTTGGCATGGAAATATCTCAGCAACTATTGGATGGATTCATTCAACCATTACTAGCTTAAATATATATATTACTGTAGAATAACGCAGTTGAGAGACATCTGACTAACTGTACCCCACAAGTTATAGGACAATTCCTTCACACCAGCAAAGCGTGATGTAAATTGCTTCACATAGTAAGTTTGTGAAGGCTGAAGCTGGAAACGAGCTCTTTTTCTTCTCCCTGCAGATGTAATGGCACGAGGGTGTGTGGCGTAGACCCAGACGCCTTCCGCGCTTCTGATCCCTGCCATGGCCGCCGCGAGATATCTGGAGACCACCTACACCTGCCTCCCAGAAGCAAGTGAGTGACATGCACCTAACTTAAAACGAAGCCCCAAAGAAGTCTGACTGCAACATGTCTAATGTTAACCTTTACTTTGACAGTCATCAGCGTAGCATGTGAGGAGTCTTCGGCAAACCTGCAGTGTCGTAAGACCACACCTTCTCCTTCGTATTTTTGGTGGATTAATGTGATAAGGTGTTAGGGGTCTTTTTGTGGTTCAACACAGATACTGAATATCATCTCGTCTTTGTCAGCTGCCAAACAGGTTATATTCGTCTACAATGCACAATATGGACGCCGTGACTCCACCACGTGTTCTTCCCAACGACCTGCCTCTCAGGTCCAAAATGTCCACTGCTTCAACCCCACAAGCAAAGTTGCTCAAAGGTACAGCTGCCAACTCATCTTGTTCAACAATAGGGATTAATATCATCCATGTTAATCTTATGTTACATCCATATTGTCTGTGTTCACTCTGTATCTGCAGCTGCAACGGGAAAAACAGCTGTACTATCAAAGCCAGCAACTCATTGTTTGGAGACCCCTGTTTTGGCACTTACAAGTACCTGGAGGTGGCTTACACATGCAAAAGTAAGTACTTCAAAGGCCCTGTTGGGATGTTTCGCTCCACTGAAGCTGATCTGTGGTCGTGTAAAGCAAAATATTAGCATGTCAACATAATGTTGTTAGCAGACTCCTGCTTACACATAAAACAAGGATGTGCCATTCATTGAGGTCGCGTTAATTCTTGAGCTGTTTTCTTTAGCTTATCTGGGGCTGGGTCCCGATGGCAGCAGGCTAGATGTAACAGTTGTGCTGTGTACATCTGAACCCAACTTAAGTCTACTACTAGTTGTCCCTACATGAACACATGGAATCTTATGATAAAAGAATATTAAGATCACCCAGATTTTTTAACAAAACCTTGTTTGAATTCTTAGCTTACAGAGGACTTCTGAGAATGTGTTTCATTTGTATGTTCAAACAGTGTTTTCACTGTTATATTAAAAGAGAACATTTTCCAAATTGTCAAATGTAACGCTGTCTTGGGTTACAAGGTTGGCTGGGGTTCTGGAGTGTCATTGTTATGGTTGCTAAACTGACTGAACTATGGCTGTGGTTAAAGGGTGTATATGAAGGTATACTTACCAGACTTTATTTTAGTGAGTAAAAGGTGGTAAGTGGACCTGGAGTCAACATTGTCAAACTGCTATTTCCTGGTCGAGGATGAACTTTGATGCTCAGTTTGTAAAATGGTGAATTATTCTTCAGTAACGGAACATATTTGAGCTCTTAGAAACTTAATTTGTCTGTCTAAAGTAAATGTGTTCACTTGTTTTGCAGAGCCTGGGAATTAAACAACAGAACATGGCAATGTACGGAGTCACCGGATGAAATGAAGAAACCAATGAAACATTGAAATTCCAAATCCAGCATCTGGCCAAAAGTATTTGGGTCCCTGAACATTAAATTCAAGCAGTTGTTCAGCATCTCATACCAGGCTAGTCCAGTGTGTTGGGCTTAGTGTCAACATGTTTGGCCACATAGTTTAAATACAGTTACAACAAATCAAAATGGGATCAAAACTATAAAGCCCTTGGATCAAGTAATTTTTTTTTGTTATTTGTGGTGTCAAATAAAATTCTTCTTGCCTCACCTTGTGTTCTGGTTCTTGCACTAAAATATCAAATGGTATAGTTCAGATGCTTAGCTAATTCTAGGAGTTTAGGTGTCTTATTTGTGTTGGTATATTCTGTTTTGAAGTGTTCTTAGAAGTCTTCAGACATGACTTGATACTTGTAAGTTGTTCCTCAAATGTAAGTCGCTTTGGATAAAAGCGTCTGCCAAATGAGTAAATGTAATGACTCTGTGCTTAGACTAAATATTATAAAATTGAACATTAAAACAAAGGATTTACACACCTCTAGTAACCTACATTGGGCGGGGGACTAGGATTTGTACCATAATGTACAGAAAGAACAAAATGTAAGGTTTTGCTAAAGGTCCCCCTATGGCAATTTTGTAAAATTGTGGTACTTAGAATGCATTTATGTTTGTGGTGGTTTGTTTTTGTTCCAGTCTCTATACCTGTATTGTGTTTATTCCTTAAAGCCCAACCCAGAGGGCTCTTTCACAAAAGCAGAATTTAGAAATCCAGGATAAACATAAGCTAGGCTTGATCTAGTGTGATCAGTGCATCCTGGCATGTTCATCAACAGCTTTCTTCAAGAGACCAGTCCATCAGATTTATTGATGCTGAAATGGGAAATGTGTGCAGCATACGACAGTGTTTAAAAGGGAATAAAGGTTTAAGACAAAAATGTACTTAAAAGAAACCTGACCGCAGTATTAAACGTGCAGCAAACAATAGAGGACCAACTGAATAAATAGCTAAAAATATCACTAATTCTTAACTGAAACTGTCAAATATAAAGGTACCATTCATGGAAACATGTCAAACCTGAGAAGCAGGCTTTAATGTGTCACTCAGCAAATGTATTAATTACAACTTAGTTCATAAACTCAAAAGTTGAAAGTTTCCAGACCTTAAAAATTTGGGTGACATGTACTCAATTACTGTTAGGTTACTGTTGATAAAATTACTGATTAACATTACTCATATTTATAGTTAATGCAACAAAATATTCATTTGACAGAAATAAACAATTTTAAGTATGAAAACCCAGTGTTTCAATATTTTTATTAATACTAATTCAAAAACATTTACTTCCTTATACTCAATTAACCCCAGAACTTAAAATATTTGTGGCAACTGATTGCTAGGGTTGAGCCGGATACTCGGCTGAAACGAGTAACTGGTACGGATAAAGCATTTTTGCCGAGTAAAACCAGTCAATATTTGTACTCTGATTGAATAAAAATCCTCATTGGGTAGCCTACGGTGTGTTTGCACACACACACACACACACTCACTCTCTCTCTCTCTCTCTCTCTCTCTCTGCCGGTCATCAGAGATGTATCAGCTGGCTATAACCTTTTTTTTTTACTTCAGACACTGAGTGTCTGACATTTTCTGGCTGTATTTTATAAAAAAAATGAAGTTGTGGTATAAATAAATTATTCAAAATAATATTACAATATTACCCCCCTCTGTCTCTCTCTTACTCACACACACACATACCTGGCCTGCACCACAAAGCGAGTTCAACAAACCCAGGATATGTCTCCGTTATCTGGCTTCAGTAATCCTAACAATCCCGATCGGGACAAGCGGCACCACGAAGCTGGTTATCAACTCGGTAAATCAACCCAGGGTTTCCTGATCCAGCCGGGAGCGCGTTCACATAAAAGAGGCGGTGTTAGCAGCAGATGACCGAACAGACTCGAACAGGTCCACTGTCAGCAGAGCGTCATATTTTAAAATCGAGGATTAAACTGTAACACTACAGAAATACGACAGTAACATGGCTGAAACTGACACATGCAGGGAGACAGAAAATCGCAGACAGCGTGAATGCCTAAATGAACAAGTGTAGTCTATAATAATGCGTCGATAAAAAGTGTCTTATGAGCTGCAGAAAATATCACCCTCATTCTTTCAGCTCGGCTGTGTGTCGGCGTTTCCACATTAAAAGACTCGGGCAGTTCTCCCTCACTTTAAAAAACTTGTTGCCACTTCAAAAATGAGATTAATTCATTTAACACACTCAAAAGTGTTCCAAACATTGTTCTAAATTAACTTCATAAAGCAGTGAAACGGAAAAATGCCTTCATGCCATAAAATGTGCTCAAAAAATTCTTGAAAGACTGAATCTGAACATTAAGGCTGCTTAAAACCCACCGTCCCACCTTTTTCACCCACATCACAAAATGTGGGATGGAACATGACTACAGTCTCTGTAGTCGGCCTAAGAAAGCTATACTAACCTAAATAAATAAATCCACTTCCTGCTTCTGCTGAGAGCAGTCGTGTTTTTCCTATTCTCCCCTCTAATCTTGGCTTGCTCCTATTTTTGTCTAGTTTTGTCGTGTGGAAACTTTTTCTCTTTTGAGCACCTGCCGGCTGCCTGTTTCTCCTGAAACACTCGAAATGGAATTAACTGGTCACTCAGCGACAAGATTTTCTCCCTCAAACGGGCTTCACCGGTTGAGCCGACCTGCCCCACTGGAACATTCACTGTATTCGTGGGAGAATTGGCAAGCGGTTTGCTTGGATGTTCTATCGGTGGAGGATATTGAAGATCTATGGATAATTGGAATTCTGTTAGTGGGCTTGATGATTACCGGCCTTGGAATCTCCCTGATATATCGTAAGATTGGTAAGACAGCCGCCAGTAAATTCACCCAAAAGCTGTCTGGGAACTTAAAGAGTGCTTAAATGAAGTGAACGAGAAGCTGAAGGTTTTACATCAGAGGGCTGATCAGAACGGTGAACTGTTTTGTAACATCTCAGACCGGTCTGTGGAAGCGCAGAGGAGGATGGACACCATCGGGGCGCTGTCTGGTGAGCTGCTGAGAGTAACCCCCGGACCGACAATGAAAGTAGATGGACTGTTGAAATCACTACATGAACTGGACGCACATATGACGCTGGTCAGTGACATTGATCCGGACAAATACTACCGAATCAACCTAAATTGGATTAAAAATTATTGTCTCAGTGCCAAAAATCCCATCATGTGACCACATGTGCTGTGTGTTGTCTTGTGCATTATGATGTTATGTATTGGATGTCATGTATATGCCCGTTGCTGCTGTCTGCATTAATTCTTTTCGGGAAAAGCAAGTGGTAGCGCTGGATTTTATAGCTGCAGCCCGGAGGTTTCTCCAAGAAACACATTTCACTGTGTACTTGTACATGCGATAATAAAGACGAATCTGAATCAGAATCTAAACAGCCTACGTTCATATTAAAATTTATTATTTCAATATCCCTACAAAACTGCTCATAATAGTCAGCCTTACATAAGAAAAAAAAATCCATTTATTTAACGGCTGCGTCAGGCTGTGTGAAACGGACTGGGAGCAAATAAAAAATATTAAAGACATTTAAAGTCAGTAAGTAGGCTGATCCTGCTGTACTGTAAAAACCTGTCTTTTAATCAGTCTCTGTAGGATCGCCATAGTCAAGAGTTTCTCCACATCACCGATGCAAACATAAAGCAGCCTATTGGCTAAAACAGTTGGTGATGTCATTCTTTTCTGGAACATAACCTGCTCGGAGCAGGTTAGCCTTCAGCATAAGTTACCATGGAGATCTACCCTAAGAAGTGAACTACCTTCGTGCCAGGGTTAACCCTGAAGTTACCTGGACAAGCTCAAATCCTGCTCCGTGGTACAAAAAATAAAAAGAACCAAAAAAATATCATACTGATAGTTAATAAAAGAAAGTCATGTTGAGTATGAAAACTCTTGTTCATTACATTTTACTTCATAATTGAACCGCATGTTGTATTCATTGTTGCAAAACTTGTTCTATATATAGTTTGTTTTGTGATCAAAACCATTGATCTGAAGCTCAATGCTGATGCAGTCATGTAAATAGTTTTCTAATCAGCAATAAATAACAATTTCTGATCGACCCATATCAATTGCATGCTTAAAAGATAGCAGTTAAGGCCCGCCCATTTCAAGACAACCTGAACCATTTCCTGGTTTAATCCCGCACACTTCCTGGGTAGGCCCTGCCCAGTTCAAGTACAGATAATTCATATGGTTGACAGATACAGAATGCTGTACTCACTCATCCCTAATGTTGCTTTCACGTTTTATGTCCTCCTGGTTTCTGTTCAAATTGTGTCACGCTGTGAATTGGACACATCTACAGACTTTCAGCTGTTTGAAATTAAACAAAGACAGCAATTGAAATAGCTCAAAATAAATCCTTTAAAATGTTTGCTCAAATTCATTAGAACATGCATAATCTCTAGTCTCAAAAATTCAAGCATTTCCATGTCCTTCGAGCACCTATTTGCTGTAATGACCTGCTGCTAATAAGATTAGCCAGACACCAGCTTCTGAGGAATCCGGGGCGATTTCCTCATAACTAGTGAGACTCCAGTTCAGTAATACTCTGAAATTTGCATGCTGTAACTGCCTTCTTCAAATCCCAGAGATTTTGTGAGGTTCAAGTCACGCAGGCCCGGATTAAGAAGTCGGTTGGCCATTTAAATTAGTATCGGCGTTTCTAACAGCAGAGACAGATCTTTGATTTTAAGAAATCAATACAAGTTGAAGCTTTCAACACAAGAAATATTAGCTAGGGGACTGAACTACAGCATTTGATCATTTATTGTAATGAACCAGAACACAAGGTGAGGAGAGGCAAATTTTATTTGTGGATCACAAGATGATAACAGAAAAGTCAATTACTTGATCAAAGGCTTATTAAATCAACTTGGGTTCCCATTTCAATTCATTTGTAGAGTAACTGTATGACCAAAAGTATTTTAGAAGCGTGGCCCAGTATGAGATTGTGAACAACCGTTTAATTTTCAGGTGTCCAAATACTTTTGGCTATATGCTCTTGGGATTTCAATGGTTTCTCGATTTCATTCGCTGACCCCGTACATTGCCAAGTTTTCTTGGTTAATTCCCAGGCTCTGCAAAACAAGAGAACACATTTACTTTAGACAGATGAATTAAGTTTCTAAGAGCTCAAATATGTTCCGTTACTGAAGAATAATTCACCATTTTACACACTGAGCATCAAAGTTCATCCTCGACCAGGAAATAGCAGTTTTACAATGTTGACTCCAGGTCCACTTACTACCTTTTACTCACTAAAATAAAGTCTGGCAAGTATACCTTCATATACACCCTTTAACCACAGCCATAGTTCAGTCAGTTTAGCAACCATAACAATGACACTCCAGAACCCCAGCCAACCTTGTAACCCAAGACAGCGTTACATTTGACAATTTGGAAAATGTTCTCTTTTAATATAACAGTGAAAACACTGTTTGAACATACAAATGAAACACATTCTCAGAAGTCCTCTGTAAGCTAAGAATTCAAACAAGGTTTTGTTAGAAAAACGAGGTGATCTTAAATATTCTCTTATCATAAGATTCCATTTGTTCATGTAGGGACAACTAGTAGTAGACTTAAGTTGGGTTCAGATGTACACAGCACAACTGTTACCTCTAGCCTGCTGCCATCGGGACCCACCCCCAGATAAGCTAAAGAAAACAGCTCAAGAATTAATGCAACCTCAATGAATGGCACGTCCTTGTTTTATGTATAGGCAGGAGTCTGCTAACAACATTATGTTGACATGCTAATATTTTGCTTAACACGACTACAGATCAGCTTCAGTGGAGTGAGACAGCCCAACAGGGCCTTTGAAGTACTTACTTTTGCATGTGTAAGCCACCTCCAGGTACTTGTAAGTGCCAACACAGGGGTCTCCAAACACTGAGTTGCTGGCTTTGATAGTACAGCTGCTTTTCCCGTTGCAGCTGCAGATACAGAGTGAACACAGACATTATGGATGTCACATAAGATTAACATGGATGATATTAATCCCTATTGTTGAACAAGATGAGTTGGCAGCTGTACCTTTGAGCAACTTTGCTTGTGGGGTTGAAGCAGTGGACATTTTGGACCTGAGAGGCAGGTCGTTGGGAAGAACACGTGGTGGAGTCACGGCGTCCATATTGTGCATTGTAGACGAATATAACCTGTTTGGCAGCTGATAGAGACGAGATGATATTCAGTATCTGTGTTGAACCACAAAAAGACCCCTAACACCTTATCACATTAATCCACCAAAAATACGAAGGAGAAGGTGTGGTCTTACGACACTGCAGGTTTGCTGAAGACTCCTCACATGCTACGCTGATGACTGTCAAAGTAAAGGTTAACATTAGACATGTTGCAGTCAGACTTCTTTGGGGCTTCGTTTTAAGTTAGGTGCATGTCACTCACTTGCTTCTGCGAGGCAGGTGTAGGTGGTCTCCAGATATCTGCGGCGGCCGTGGCAGGGATCAGAAGCACGGAAGACGTCTGGGTCTACGCCACACACCCTCGTGCCATTACATCTGCAGGGAGAAGAAAAAGAGCTCGTTTCCAGCTTCAGCCTTCACAAACTTACTATGTGAAGCAATTTACATCACGCTTTGTATTGCTGATGTGTGAAGGAATTGTCCTATAACTTGTGGGGTACAGTTAGTCAGATGTCTCTCAACTGCGTTATTCTACAGTATTGTATATATATATATATATATATATATATATATATGCGCGTAATGGTTGAATGAATCAATCCAATAGTTGCTGCGATATTGCCCTAAAAGCCAAAAAATGTCAACCTCATGGAGTCTTTAGGATTCATCCTCTGGTGACTATGACTGTATAAAATCTGGTGCCAGTTATCTAGATGTTTTGTTATTTTACGGCAGGAATGAAAATGCTGACCTGCTGGTGGAGCTAGATTCTAATACTGAGTCGTACCTTTTCCCCATATCCAAGGTGACGGGGAGAGAACACTTTGTGTTGCCATGGTGATGTGAAAGGTCATCTCGATGTCCGCCCTTACCGCAGGTCATCCAGTCTGCACGTCCATACACAGCGGTCTGCACACTGATCGCTCCATTTGGTGCTACACACCAGAGGGAAACAAGGATGATACAGAGACGAAGTTTTATTTTTCTATACTGTCAACAGTAGACAAAGTCAGTAGCCTCTCGGTTCTCTTAGTCACCAGTATTTACAGTACTTTCAAATGAAGAAAAAAAAAGCGCCTAAAAGTGGGAACTTGAAACGCAAGTGCAAGTAGTGCACTTACAGGGAACTAAATTTTGCTTGTTGCCTTAACAAAAACTTCAAGGTGTATTTGTTGATTGAGTTCAGTCATACCACAGCTCAGGTGTTGGATGGAGTCATCACATGTGATCACGTGCACTGGGGTCGTAGTGGCTCGAGAAAGTCCTAGAATGAAAAGTTGGTTCTATAATTGGAATAAATACATACTTGTGGAATCAGTTTTTCAACAGCTGAGATTACAGTTAGGATGAGCGTGTAATAGAGGCAGAGAGGAGGAGGATTAGTGAAGTCAATGATGAAGGTAAAAACAGGAAAGGAAAGTGAAAGTAGTTTGTGAAAAGACAGTTAACAGACCAGTGGACAAAGAGTTAAAAAGCCATGTGTGAGAATTTAACAGTTGCTCTCAAAGTACTGATCACAGAACTGTGTATAGCTGTGACTCAGGTATTTGTAAAAATATAAAATATTTGAGAATCATGGATCATTCTGGAAGTATAATCTAAACTTGTAATACAGAATTCAAACATCCAGTTACCTGCTCTCATAAGCAAACATGTTGCTGCCAGCACTGGAAGAGAAGAACACATTTTTAAGTTTAGTCTTGTAACTTCTGTGTAAAACCAGTTTAACATTGTTCTGGGAGTTGACGGCAACACTGAAATATTCACAGGTCAATATGTTTATAAATCAGTGATCTGAACTGTAAGTAAACAATTAATACCCATCTGCAGTAAAAGAAATGAAATTGAGCGACTTGATCTCTTCTTGGTTGTAGTCGACATGGTTCTTCAAAAACTGGGTAGGCTTAATAAAATCATCACCGTGTGCTCCCAGGGCCTTAACCAAAATCCTTGTCCATACACACCAAAAAGGATGGAAGTCAAACATTGCTTAACCATCAGCAATATTAAACTCCCAGGTCCTTATCATTATAAATGCAGAGCCAGATATTGGTACTTTTAATTATTAGGACTGCTGCAGGTGATTGAACTGCTCAGGACATCATTAGTACCCGTCTACCGATCATCAGTTATATTGGGGAGCTGAAGTGCCTGCGCAGAGTCCAAAGGATACTGAAAGACAGAACCCACCAGCCACAGCTTGTTCACCCTGCTGCCACAAGTATCTGCTGTCCGCCAGACTACAGAGCAGCTTCTTCCCCCAGTGAGACCCCTAAACTCAATCTCAGCACTGAACTGTTCAAAATAGCTATTTTTTGGTGTGACTTGTTCTTTATCCACTCATCTACAGAATATAAACTGTGAGTAGCTTAAAGAGAACTACAACTTAATCTCATTATACAACCCTGTGCTGTAAAATGATGAATAAATCTACCTTGTAGTAAGTTAGTTGCGTACTTACACAGTGTGGTGCAGAGTCTGGAGCAGAGCATGGTGTCAGAAGAGCTGGTTTGAGTTGAAGTGATTGCAGTGAAACACACACCTGCTATTTATTGTGTTGATGGGATAGACCTGCCTCTCTCTGTGCAAACAATTCACCAATGAAAAACCTGGAATGATGTCGCGTTCCAGAGCGGTCGGAACTGGGAAATTTCCAAGTTGAAATACACGACTTCCGACCTGGAACAGAGAGCTGGCTGACGCTGCCCCTGACTATTTTTCTGAATTAATGATGCCCAAAATGAAACTGGATTAAACAACAAGGACATGTTCGCTTCCCTGAAATCAAGTTCTCAGGTAAATGACAGCTTCTCACAGAATTTTGAATTTTTGGAGAGAATAATCTCAAGAACAACTTTTTTTCTCATATTAATGCAATCAGCTTTCTCTTCTTCTTAATGATCGCTTGACTCGTGTGGCACAACATGAGGTAGATATTTTGGTTCAGAGTAAAGTGCTTTGACAAGTAGTGGATTGCACTTGCATAACATTATCAATGCACCAGAACTAGATATAAATATTTTAATTCCATACTTTCTTGTCTTAGACACCTGCGCTAAAATGTTAAACTAATGTGGTTAACATACTGTGCACGTTAATCGCCACAGGCTTCACGTAAACGGAAGCAAACACAGGACTGAAGCAGCCTGTTTGTTCTCAGGCTTCTTGTTGTATGTTTCACATCTTGGTATTTGATTGTCTGTAACCATTTAAAGTTTCTCCTTCAGTCTGCTGCAACTGACAAGGAACTCATGCTGCGTTGATGGCAACTCGGAACTGGGAAATTTCTGACACTCAACTAGAAAAAGTACTTTGGAACGCCATCTGACGTCAGATATCCTACTTGTGAACTCAGAGAAAAAATATGTCCCCCGACTTCACGAGTAGCAGCCGAATGATGTCACACAACAATGGCAGCTCCCGTGGAAGCACACATTGGAAATGGTAAAGCATAAAGTCAAAGGCAAAGTATTCAAATAAAATAATACATACTAGTATCAAAGAGTAAAACTCGTTCTGCATGTAAAGTGTTGTAGAAATATTTTGTCAGTGTAATTAGGTAGCTGGTTACAGTGAACAATCTCTGAAAGTCATCTTCTCTATCCAAAAGTTATTCAGCAAAATGTTAAAAATGCCCAGAAATGTGAAAACATTTGGAAATATATCCTACAACTTTTACTGACTTTTGAGGATTACCAACTGATGTAGCTAGAAGGATACACAGTTAACGAGTAATGTGTATTTCCCACTTGTTTTAAATAAAATGGTCATCCTTTTAATTAACACCAAGTGTACTGTTGAGGAAACAAAAGGAAAAAAACTTTGTCACGGTCAGCCATGATTATTGTTTATATTTAGCATCATGCACCACCATGCAGCTGAAACGCTTGGAGGTCGGAAGTCGTGTATTTCAACTTGGAAATTTCCCAGTTCCGACCGGTCCTGAACGCAGCATCATTCCAGGTTTTTTCATTGGTGAATTGTTGCACAGAGAGAGGCAGGTCTTTCCCCTCAACACAATAAATAGCAGGTGTGTGTTTCACTGCAATCACTTCAACTCAAACCAGCTCTTCTGACACCATGCTCTGCTCCAGACTCTGCACCACACTGTGTAAGTACGCAACTAACTTACTACAAGGTAGATTTATTCATCATTTTACAGCACAGGGTTGTATAATGAGATTAAGTTGTAGTTCCCTTTAAGCTCCTCGCAATTTATATTCTGTAGATGAGTGGATAAAGAACAAGTCACACCAAAAAATAGCTGTTTTGCATGGTGCAGTGCTGAGATTGAGTTTAGGGGTCTCACTGGGGGAAGAAGCTGCTCTGTAGTCTGGCGGACAGCAGATACTTGTGGCAGCAGGGTGACCAAGCTGTGGCTGGTGGGTTCTGTCTTTCAGTATCCTTTGGACTCTGCGCAGGCACTTCAGCTCCCCAATATAACTGATGATCGGTAGATGGGTACTAATGATGTCCTGAGCAGTTTTAATCACCTGCAGCAGTCCTAATAATTAAAAGTACCAATATCTGGCTCTGCATTTATAATGAGGACCTGGGAGTTTAATATTGCTGATGGTTAAGCAATGTTTGACTTACATCCTTTTTGGTGTGTATGGACAAGGATTTTGGTTAAGGCCCTGGGAGCACACGGTGATTATTTTATTAAGCCTACCCAGTTTTTGAAGAACCATGTCGACTACAACCAAGAAGAGATCAAAGTGGCTCAATTTCATTTCTTTTACTGCAGATAGGTATTAATTGTTTACTTGTAGTTCAAATCACTGTTTTATAAAAACATATTGACCCTTTCACTGTGTTGCCATCAACTCCCAAAACATTTTTAAACTGGATTTACACAGAAGTTACAAGACTAAACTTAAAAATGTGTTCTTCTCTTCCAGTGCTGGCAGCAACATTTTTGCTTATGAGAGCAGGTAACTGGATGTTTGAATTCTGTATTACAAGTTTAGATTATACTTCCAGAATGATCCATGATTCTCAAACATTTTATATTTTTACAAATACCTGAGTCACAGCTATACACAGTTCTGTGATCAGTACTTTGAGAGCAACTGTTAAATTCTCACACATGGCTTTTTTGCTCTTTGTCCACTGGTCTGTTAACTGTCTTTTCACAAACTACTTTCACTTTCCTTTCCTGTTTTTACCTCCATCATTGACTTCACTAATCCTCCTTCTCTCTGCCTCTATTACACGCTCATCCTAACTGTAATCCCAGCTGTTGAAAAACTGATTCCACAAGTATGTATTTATTCCAATTATAGAACCAACTTTTCATTCTAGGACTTTCTCGAGCCACTACGACCCCAGTGCACGTGATCACATGTGATGACTCCATCCAACACCTGAGCTGTGGTATGACTGAACTCAATCAACAAATACACCTTGAAGTTTTTGTTAAGGCAACAGGCAAAATAATTTAGTTCCCCTCTACGTGCACTACTTGCACTTGCGTTTCAAGTTCCCACTTTTAGGCTTTTTTTTTTTTCTTCATTTGAAAGTACTGTAAATACTGGTGACTAAGAGAACGGAGAGGCTACTGACTTTGTCTACTGTTGACAGTATAGAAAAATAAAACTTGGTCTCTGTATCATCCTTGTTTCCCTCTGGTGTGTAGCACCAAATGGAGCGATCAGTGTGCAGACTGCTGTGTATGGACGTGCAGACAGGATGACCTGCGGTAAGGGCGGACATCGAGATGACCGTTCACATCACCATGGCAACACAAAGTGTTCTCTCTCCGTCACCTTGGATATGGGGAAAAGGTACGACTCAGTATTAGAATCTAGCACCACCAGCAGGTCAGCACTTTCATTCCTGCCGTAAAATAACAAAACATCTAGATAACTGGCACCAGATTTTATACAGTCATAGTCACCAGAGGATGAATCCTAAAGACTCCAGGAGGTTGATATTTTTGGCATGGAAATATCTCAGCAACTATTGGATGGATTCATTCAACCACTACTAGCTTAAATATATATAATACTGTAGAATAACGCAGTTGAGAGACATCTGACTAACTGTACCCCACAAGTTATAGGACAATTCCTTCACACATCAGCAATGCAAAGCGTGATGTAAATTGCTTCACATGGTAAGTTTGTGAAGGCTGAAGCTGGAAACGAGCTCTTTTTCTCCTCCCTGCAGATGTAATGGCACGAGGGTGTGTGGCGTAGACCCAGACGTCTTCCGTGCTTCTGATCCCTGCCATGGCCGCCGCAGATATCTGGAGACCACCTACACCTGCCTCCCAGAAGCAAGTGAGTGACATGCAGCTAACTTAAAACGAAGCCCCAAAGAAGTCTGACTGCAACATGTCTAATGTTAACCTTTACTTTGACAGTCATCAGCGTAGCATGTGAGGAGTCTTCGGCAAACCTGCAGTGTCGTGAAGACCACACCTTCTCCTTCAGTATTTTTGGTGGATTAATGTGATAAGGTGTTAGGGGTCTTTTGTGGTTCAACACAGATACTGAATATCATCTCGTCTTTGTCAGCTGCCAAACAGGTTATATTCGTCTACAATGCACAATATGGACGCCGTGACTCCACCACGTGTTCTTCCCAACGACCTGCCTCTCAGGTCCAAAATGTCCACTGCTTCAACCCCACAAGCAAAGTTGCTCAAAGGTACAGCTGCCAACTCATCTTGTTAAACAATGGGGATTAATATCATCCACATTAATCTTTCTCATGTTACATCCATAATGTCTGTGTTCACTCTCTATCTGCAGCTGTAACGGGAAAAGCAGCTGTACTATCAAAGCCAGCAACTCAGTGTTTGGAGACCCCTGTGTTGGCACTTACAAGTACCTGGAGGTGGCTTACACATGTAAAAGTAAGTACTTCAAAGGCCCTGTTGGGATGTTTCAGCTCCACTGAAGCTGATCTGTGGTCGTGTAAAGCAAAATATCAGTATGTCAACATAATGTTAGCAGACTCCTGCTTATACATAAACAAGGACGTGCCCTTCTTTTTCATGCCTTTCTTTAGTATGTTCAGTGTTTTCACTCTTACATTAAAAGAACATTTTCCAAATTGTCAAATGTAATGCAGTCTTGGGTTACAAGGCTGGCTGGGGTTCTGGAGTGTCATTGTTATGGTTGCTAAACTGACCTATGGCTGTGGTTAACAAAGGGTAAGTGAAAGTATACTTACCAGACTTTATTATAGTGAGTAAAAGGTGGTAAGTGGACTTGGAGTCAACATTGTCAAACTGCTATTTCCTGGTCGAGGATGAACTTTGATGCTCAGTGTGTAAAATGGTGAATTATTCTTCAATAAAGGAACATATTTGAGCTCTTAGAAAATTAATTCATCTGTCTAAAGTAAATGTCTCCTCTTGTTTTGCAGAGCCTGGGAATTAAACAACAAAACATGGCAATGTACGGAGTCACCGGATGAAAGGAAGAAACCAATGAAACATTGAAATTCCAAATGGCGGATATAGCCAAAAGTATTTGGACACCTTTCTGTTATCATCTTGTGATCCACAAATAAAATTTGCCTCTCCTCACCTTGTGTTCAGGTTTATTACAATAAATGGTATAGTTCAGTCTCACAGCTAATATTTGTGTTGCAATAGTTTTTACCTTGTCTTGACGTTTTCTTAAAACCAAAGATCTCTGCTGTTAGAAACGCAGACACTAATTGAAATGCACTTAGCTCGTATCGACCGACTTCTTAAACCGGACCTGCTTGACTGGAACCTCAAATCTCCGGGATTTGAAGAAGGCAGTTGCAGTACGCAAATTCTAGAATATTACTCAAATGGAGGCCATTGCTCATGAGCAATGGGCCCGGATTCCTCAGGAACTGTGCCGGAAGCTGGTGTCTGGCAATGAATCTCATTTGCAGTAGGTCATAAAAGCATAAGGGTGCTCCAAGTACTAAAAATGCTTGATTTCGAGACTAGAGATTATGCATGTTCTGCTGAATTTGGGGAACTACTAAAAGCATTAATGCCCTCTGTAGTGTTCCCCAATATGTACCTTAATCTCTTAGGCACCGGTGGAGGTGCGACAGGCAGAAATGCCCAGCAGGTTTCACCATATACCTGTATGTTAAACTAATATCTGGGTTCCAGTGACTGCTGTGAAAGTGCAGTTGGCGGCCAGGAAAGACTGGTTGACGGCAGGAAAGTCTGCACTGGGAGTGGAAGGTTAGTCACCCAATCCACTTGTCCCCGTGGGGACACCCCTGACCTGACTACGAAAACAAATAAGGAAGAACAACCCGGCGGCCCTCCGAGAGGCGGGATGGAAGAAGGGCCAAATCGGACGGATTTCTCGGCAATGACTGGATCGAATATAGACAACGAGACTAAGAGGTTGAGGAAATGCAGGTGTGGGTGGGAGAAGAAGACCACGTTCAGAGGATTACGGATCCATCAGGGTAAGATGAAGTGTGGAGGAGAGAGTCTCCAGCAGCACTGCACTGCAGCACAAGCTGCAGGTAAGACAAGTGGACCCCAGAGCCGGGTTACGGACCACAGTGCTGAGGGATCCGCAGCTGAGGAGAGGGAGCAGGAAGTAGAGGGAAGAGAGCGTAGTGAGGAGAGTGATCCCGTTGAGGGTGGTCTTGTGGAGAGCACATCAGTTGGGCCTGACAACCAAGGACCAGTCCGTAGAGGGGAAAGAAGAGAGCCAGGGCGGAGACAAGCGATCAAGTGGCCAAAAGCAAAGGAAGTGGCAGCGTGGCATCATCTGGATGGGGATCTCAGTAACATTCTGGATCACTCACTTCGTGGCAACGTTGAGGTCAAGCTCAATCTCATCGGAGACATCTTGTATGAGGAGTGTAGAGGCAGGTTTGGAACAATCTCAGGGAGGAACTGCACAGGCACAAGGCTGAAAGGAAGGAGGGAACAACAGATTGAGCAGTTGGTGAAGAGGCGGCGCCAGCTCCGAAAACAGTGGAGGAAAGCTGAGGAAGAGGAGAAGGAAGGGCTGAAGTTGCTGTGGAAAGACGTGAAGGAGAGCCTGGCTGGCTTGCGAAGGGCCGAGCGCATTCGTAAGCGCAGGAAACGAAAGGAGAAAGAGAGGAGTGATTTCTTTAAGAATCCCTTCAAACATGCAAGGCAGCTGCTGGAGGATAGGAGGAGTGGGAAGTTGGAGATAACGAAGGAGGAGCTGGAAAGACACTTCAGTCAGCAGTTCAGTGACGCTGGTAGACTGACTCCTCTGGGTTCCCCGGGGTATGTTCCTCGCCCAGCCCCCCCAGTGGTGCCCTTTGATACTGCACCCCCTAAGCTCAGTGAGGTCGCAGATATCGTTCGGAAAGCCAGAGCCGCCTCAGCACCAGGCCCCAATGGGATACCCTACAAACTGTACAAGTATTGTCCCGGTGTGCAGAGGATCCTTTGGAAACTCCTAGGAGCAGCATGGAAAAAAGAAGTTGTCCCTGTAGAGTGGCGGAGAGCCCTGTCTATCCTCATTCCCAAGGAGCGAAACTCAAAGGATATTGACCAGTTTAGGAACATAGCCCTCCTAAATGTAGAAGGAAAGATATTCTTTTCCATCATGGCCAAGAGGATGACTTCGTTTCTTATGCAAAACGGGTTTATAGATACCAGCTGTCAGAAGGCAGGCATACCAGGCTTTCCAGGGTGTGTTGAACATTCCTCTGTGATATGGGAACAGATTCAGAGGGCGAAGAGGGAGAAGGGTGATCTGCATGTCGTCTGGTTAGATCTTGCAAACGCCTACGGGTCTGTCCCCCACCAACTTATTTCATACGCCCTGGACTTCTTTTATATTCCTGATCCCTGCAGAAGATTGATATCTAGATACTTTGAGGACATCCAGATATGCTGCACACACGAAGATTTCACCACAAAGTGGCAAGGACTTGAAGTCGGCATTGCCATGGGGTGCTCAATCTCCCCCATTTTGTTTGTAGCAGCATTTGAGATCATCCTCATTGGGGCAAGGCAGGTGGTTGGAGGAGTGAAGTTGCCATCAGGCCAAAGGCTACCTCCTTTGAGAGGGTACATGGACGACGTTACCACCATACTCCAAACAGCTCCATGCACAGTGAGACTGCTTAAGAGGTTTGACGAACTTGTGGAGTGGGCAAGAATGAGAATCAAACCTTCAAAGTCACGAAGCTTGTCCCTTCAGAAAGGGGTCAGGAGTGACCGCACCATCTTTAGCGCTGGCGGTGAGGAAATCCCCTTGTTGTCTAGCCAGCCTGTTCGGAGCCTCGGCCGAGTTTACTCTGCAGACCTCACGGATAAACAGATGGGGAACGTGGTGAAGAAGCAGCTGGCAGATGGCCTCGCCAGGATCAACCGCAGTCAGCTCCCAGGCAAATATAAGGTGTGGTGTTACCAATTCACGCTGTACCAAAGGATAATGTGGCCACTCAAGATGAGTGAAGTTCCCTCCTCCACAGTGGGCAAGTTGGATAGCTTGGCAAACTCGTACATCAGGAAATGGCTCGGGCTACCGAGATGCCTTTCTGATGTGGGTCTCTTTGGCAAGACAAAGCTCCAGCTGCCCCTGCGTTCCATCAGCGGGGGATATAAGCAGGAGAAGGTGCGGCTGATCATGGAGCTAAGAGAGTCCACTGACCATCTGGTGAGAGCTGCGGATGCCCAGGTTTTAACCGGGAGAAAATGGAGGGCCAAGGAGGAAGTTGACCTGGCAATAAGTAGGCTGCAACACAGGGAGGTTGTTGGCAGAGTACAGGACGGCCAGGCAGGTGTTGGGTGGGGACAGGCCCACCTCTTCTGGTCGAATGCATCCAAAGAAGAGAGGAAGGCCATGGTGGCAGCAGAGGTGATGAGAGCGGAACACGAGAGGCTTACCATCAAAGCAGTGTCCCAGGGCCAACAGGGAGGCTGGCTGTCATGGGAAGGCGTTCTAGACAGGCAGCTGGCTTGGTCCGATGTATGGAAGATTCCTCAGGCCAGACTAAGTTTTCTTGTCAGAGCAGCATATGACACCTTACCCTGCCCCCGCAACCTCCACAGATGGTTCGGCAACGAGGAATCTTGTCTGCTGTGTAACACTGTTAATGCGAGCTTCCAACACATCATGTCTGGCTGCAAGATAGCGTTGGCACAGGGGCGCTACAGGTGGAGGCACGACCTGGTGCTGAAGAAGCTCGCTGAAGTTGTCGAAACATGCAGGCAGGAAATGAATAGCAGGCCCCCGGCCCTAACCACACATTCCATCCAGTTCGCGAGGGCTGGGGAGAAGGGTAACACCCACCACCGTAAGGACACAGGAAGACTCCTTACACCAGGTAAGGGGTGGACACTGGCAGTCGACCTTGGGAAGCAGCTCCAGTTTCCCAGGGAAATAGTGGAAACTTCATTGCGTCCAGATCTGGTGATGTGGTCTGCTGCTTGCAAGGTGGTCCTGATGGTGGAGCTCACAGTCCCATGGGAAGGAGGACTTGAAGCTGCCCATGAGCGGAAACGGGCCAAATATTCTGATCTGGCTGCAGAGTGCAGGGAGGCTGGCTGGAGGGCAGTGACATACCCTGTGGAGGTTGGGTGTCGGGGGTTCGTGGGCTCCTCAACCTCTCGTCTGCTCCGCGACATGGGTACAACAGGCGTAAGGCACCGGAAAGCCATGAAAGAGCTGGCAGAAGAGGCTGAAAGGGGCAGTTACTGGCTATGGCTGAGAAGGAAGGCAAAGAGTTGGGGTCCAGCCTCCATCTAGGGCATCAGCAGGGGGTGGCAGGGAGAAATCCCTGCCATCGCTCCGCCACCATGAGATGTACTGGGGTTAAAGGAGCGAAACATCCGTGACTGGTGGTCCCCAGCTGATGACCCATTAATGCCCTCTGTAGTGTTCCCCAATATGTACCTTAATCTCTTAGGCACCGGTGGAGGTGCGACAGGCAGAAATGCCCAGCAGGTTTCACCATCTACCTGTATGTTAAACTTCATTGTGTTGAGCTATTTCATTTACTTTGACTTAATAGATTTAATTTGAATTCTACCTGCACTTTACTACAATGTATGTATGCAAATGTTATTGATGCCATTGGACAAGCCAAGGTGAAGGTGGTCTCTGGTAAGAGAGAAATGTCAAAGACGGTGATTAAAAAGCTGAACGCAGGCGGCGGCAAACAAATCTCCAGGTTCATTATGACGTCTAGAAAGAGAGACTTTGCATTTATCATTTAGAGCTGAGAAATGTAAGGCGGTCCTTCTGACATCACCAAAACACTAATAACTTAGGTGCCCTGGTTGCTACTGTCGCCAAGTTAACCGACCCTCCTGTGTCTGTAGCTTCTGAACTTCTATCCACCGGGGCCAGCAATGAATTTGCCTCCCCCTTCACAGACAAAATTCAAACAATTAGACCAGCACCTGTGCCTCCATCTCAGTAAAAGGTTATGTGTTGCCCATGTGTCCAATTCACATAGCATGATGCAATTTGAGGATTTTAACCATAAAAAGCAGGAGGACATAACATCTGAAATCCTCCTCTTGCTGCCTTGATATTCTGTCAACAGGTTTATTTGTCAACATGTCTCTTCTGTCAGGTTTCCTCCCTACCCCACAGGCCCTGGAAACTGCACTCATTAAACCACTCTTAAAAAAGAGAAATCTAGACTCGAGCAATTTATAGGGCCATATCAAATCTCCCGTTGTTAAGTAAATTCATTGAAAAAAAGTGCTTTCTACACTAAATTGTTTTGACAGTGGCAGAATATCAGCCTTAGTATTATAGGATCTCAGTTCTGCAGTCGACACAATCGACGATAACATATTACTTTTGTAGTGAACCAGCCAGTGTTGGTTTAATTATTTTATATCAAAAGGAATAATCGAGAATCTCTCTTTCTCTTTCCCCTGAGAGAAATAGGGGGAGGAGGGAGTGAGATATCAACCCTCAACAGACAGCTGAAGTAACCCGAGGGAGGGGATGAAAGGTTTGCTCCACTCCAGAGTGCCGTTTGGGCAGTTCTGGCCATAAGGGGCAGGGTAACCATGGTAACGACGTTCCTCTTTCAGATTACCTCAGACCCCTCACATCAAAGAACCCCCTTTTGTTCAGCCTTGAACCTCTACCCCACCAAAGAGCTGATTTGGACTCTTAACATGCTCTCTCCCTTTTCACACCCGGCATAATATTACTGGAAAAAGATAATGGTGATAACGTCAGGGGAAGGCACAGATGGGACATTAGAGAGGAGGAGCCACGTGAGACAACCTCAATCTGCAGCCACGGTGGAGGCTGATTGTTAATGTGCTACCAGTGTACTGTGGTGACCCACAAGTAAGACTAACCAAGGGACTGTACCTTTAAGGGAAAAGGGATGGTTAGAGCAGTTCCGGGTTAACGAGTTGTGCGGTTTGGATCTCGTACGCTGGACAGTGTGATATTGGACTGGAGAGTAAAGCTGACTCGACGCATCTCCGTCTCTTGTCTCCTCATTAATTGCACTCCTCAGTACTATGGATCAAATATTAGCGGCCCAGTAATAACAAAAGTTTGGCAATGCTAGTTCACCCCTTTCTTTGGGTTTTTGTAGAGTATCTTTCCGAATGCTGGGAGGGGTTTTTTTGTTACATATGAACATATGAGAGATCAAGCTGTCAAGTGAGTGGACAAAACTTTTTGGAATAAAGAGGGGTATAGATTGAAAGAGAGAGAGGAATTTGGGAGGCACATTGATTTCAATACAGTTTATCCTAACGGTGGAAGTCTTGAGTCAGTCGAGCAAGCAGAGGGGAGAAATTACGCTTGAATGAATGAGAGTAGTTTCTGGTTACACAGATACCTAAGTATTTCAGATAGTAGATAGTAGACAGACAGTATTTAAATTGCAAGTCCCAAAGGGGATAGACTGCGGCTGCTTTATCAATGGGCATAAGCTCACTTTTCTGAAGATTTATTTTGTAACCAGAAATTTGCCCAAATTCCTTCAGCATGGCCAACACAAGGGGGACAGATCTGTCTGGGTCAGAGATGAACAGTAACAGGTCATCCGCATGCAACGAAAGTTTGTGCTCAGCACCTCCCCTCCACCTGCCCCGTGCCCGACTGGACCTGAAGGCCACCGGCCCTCAAATCCAAAGCGTCTTAGTGCGTGGAACAGGTAGGGCCATTCGACACGGTCAAATGCCTTCTCTGCGTAAATGTAGACTGCCGGGGGATTTCCCATGATGCACTCAGCATCTGTGGTTGGGAGTCTCCTGCTGCCCCCGTGTTCCTGCTCGACGCCCTCTGCTACAGTTGCAATTGCTATCACTAGTCCTATTGCTATTATTACTGTTATTATTATCATTAACATTACTATAAATATCTGTACCATTTTTCATTCAGTCCATAGCACCATCACCTTTATTGTCTGTACCTCTATGTGTATACTGTGTAGGTTGCCTCCCTCTGCTCTCTCTCTCTTGCTCTCTCTCTCTCTCTTTCTCTTGCTCTCTCTCTCTCTCTCCCCCTCACCCCAACCGGTCGAGGCAGATGGTCACCACCCTGAGCCATGGTTCTGCTCGAGGTTTCTGCCTCTTAAAGGAAGTTTTTCCTTGCCTGTGTCGCCTAGTGCTTGCTCTTGGTGGGAATTGTTGGGCTTCTGTAAATAACTTCAGAGTTCGGTCTAGACCTGCTCTTTATGAAAAGCGCTGTGAGATAACTGTTGTTGTGATTTGGCGCTATATAAATAAAATTGAATTGAATTGAATTGAATCGTATTTGTATAGCGCCTTTCTAGTCTTTTCGACCACTCAAAACGCTTTTGCACTACTTCTACATTCACCATTTACGTACACAT
The DNA here is from genome assembly GCA_024633595.2 of Lepomis macrochirus. Classification (NCBI taxonomy): domain Eukaryota; kingdom Metazoa; phylum Chordata; class Actinopteri; order Centrarchiformes; family Centrarchidae; genus Lepomis; species Lepomis macrochirus. The sequence continues at coordinate 30,598,470 of JALXJV020000014.1, forward strand.
TCACACACTGAGCCTAAGTGCTCAAATACATACACTGGCGGAAAAGCCGGGGCGTGGGCATTTGCCACTTTGCATGGACAGCAAGGCTCCTTTACGTTTGCTCTGTAAAGGGTTCATCCTGGCTAGAAGATGTTTCAGGGTCAATGGAGGGGATGTTTAAGGACCCAACAATGTTTCCAAATCGCGACTCATCAGACGAGCTCTCAGAAGTATATAACAAACTATAAAAGTCCCTTAATTGGTCATTAATGGTTTGCCAGATTAATAGTTGTATCAACATTTGTAGAAATAAAGAGGTCAATGCCACTGTTGATGGTATTAACAAAATTGGAATTGCGAAGAAGTAGTGAATCAAAGCGTCAGGGGGATCGCGACCTGGATCTACCAGGAAGGCAAATGTCAACTTTGACCTCCGCATGGTCTGAGATTACTATAGGACTATCGGAGCATGAGCTGACAAATGAGAGTAACTTCCTATCAATTAGAAAACAATCAATTTGGGAGAAAGCGCCATGGACAGGGGAGAAGAAAGAGAACTGCTTAGCGCTCCATTGCTCCATCAACAGCTGAATAACTTTGGATGATTTAGATTGTGAGACGAGCGGTCAAGTGAGGGATCAAGACAACAGTTAAAATCGCCTCCAGATACGGGCTGGCAGGAATGTAAATCAGAGAGGGACGAACAAAAGGTTTTGAAGAAATCCTTATTGTCCCAGTTTGGACCATACACATTTGTCAACATCAAATTCTTAATTGGGGTCTGATATGACCATGGATACAGAAAGCGAGTACAGCTGTGGCAGAAGAGTGAATAGAGAGATGAAGAAAAATCAAGGGGGGGTGACTGCAATGTGAAGCAAGAGCAGTGATATGTCACAGACATCGAATATATATATTAAAAGTACAATAATAATGAGGTGCAAGGCACATAACTTGGTAGAAATGTTAAACGGATGGGATCAGTTAGCCTAAACGGCGAGTGTCCGGGGCAGAAAAACAAAGTTTACAGATCAGGATGAAGCAAAAAACAAAACACAATAATACTCATCACGGAGCCTTAAAAAATTACAATATAATAAGAAAATGACAAAAGGTTAGAATAAAAGAGGAAAATATGCCAGATCACTTGCTTACGGATCTTTGTGTAAACTTGCACAAACTTGACCGCCGCCGAAGAAGACGGCAGACCCGAAAAATCCGGGACAGTCCAGCATTGCAAGCAGTTGTCCCAACCGCTTTCCCGCTTTTTGTCCCGAAAATTAGACCTAACATGAGTTTTGATTATAGCCTAATTAAACATTAAATAGGGATCGTTTTATAGTTCTCTTGCTTCAGCAGGGGTTGCAGGTTATCTGTACATTGTGTCAACAGCGTTGTTACAGCCACAAAGTAACACTCGTCGTGCTCTTTTCCCCTTTTTGTTTTCTTGTGGTTGGTTGAGGTTACAGCGGCGAGGTCAGGGAAAGTGTCGCTTCAGGCAGCCACAGCGGAGAGATCTGACATGCACGTAGCGCAGACAGATGTGACACTGCACTGATGACATGAATAAAGTAAATAAAATAGGCTAATTAGGTAAAAGATCATGACTTACCTACATATCCACAGTTGTGTTTTCCTAATAACAGACAGGTGACTTCATGAACAAGAACAATTCATTTTGTGTTTTGATTTTCACATGTATTAATATTAATATTTTTACATCATTAATATACTTAGCATTCATGGATTCATTGACACTCAATGTAGCTGTAGCCTAATAGATACAACTTGGTCACCCATTCTCTGGTCACCCTAAGCGGAGATGGTCGTTCATTTTAGAAAGAGCACAGCCCCACCCTCCCATCGTCATCCTGTGTGACTCCCCCAGTCACCACTGTGGACTCCTTCAGCTTCCTGGGCACCATCATCTCCCAAGACCTCAAGTGGGAGCTGGAAATCACCTTCCTCGCCAAAAAGGCCCAGCAGAGGATGTACTTCCGGTGGCCGCTGAAGAGGTTCAGCTTGCCAAAGACAATGATGACAGAGAAGGTGATTGGCTGTGATCTCCCATCACTTCAGGACCTGTACGCCTCCAGGACTCTGCAGCGAGCAGGAAAGATTGCAGTTGACCCCTCCCTCCCTGGACACAAACTGTGTCAGACTCTCCCCACTGACAGAAGGCTGCGGTCAATCAGGACCAAAACCTCTTCCCGTCTGCAGCTAGCCTCATCAACAAGGCCCGAGTCCCTCACTGACAGACTTTATTTATATAACTGTATGTTTGTCTGCCTGTAGCACCTTATCACAAATTGAAATTCCTTTTATGTGTAAAACACTACTTGGCTATAAAGCTCTTTCTGATTCTGATTCTGATCCCTGCTTTGACGCTCTACAAAACCACCTTCACCTGCTTCCCAGCAAGTCGCTTACATTTGTGCACAAAACTAAAAGTAGAACAAAGCTACAAATAAGTTTGTATTTGACACACAAAGTTCACTTCAGTGTCCATATTACAGGTTTATGAAAAGTTTACTTTTTTGAATGAAATACCCGAAGAAAATGGGGCGGTGTCTCACAGCAAGAAGGTCGTGGGTTCAAATCCCGGTTGCCCCTCTGTGTGGAGTCCCCGTGTCTGCGTGGGTTCTCTCCGGGTGCTCCGGCTTCCTCCCACCATCCAAAGACATGCAGACTAGGTTAACTGGTGTCTCCAAAATTGTCCTTAGGTGTGGATGTGAGTGTGAGTGGATTAAACAGGAAGGACATGTTCACCTCCCTGAAATCAGTTTCTCAGGTAAATGACAGCTTCTCACAAAATTTTGAATTTGTGGAGATAATAATCTCAAGAACAAACTCTTTTTTCTCAAATTAATGCAACCAGCTTCCTCTTCTTCTTAATGATCGCTTGACTCATGTGGCACCACATTTTATATTTATTATTTATTATGTTTATATTTTGGTTCAGAGTAAAGTGTTTTGACAAGTAGTGGATTGCACTTGCATAACATTATAAATGCAGCAGAACTACATATAAATATATTTTTATTCCATACTTTCTTGTCTTAGACACCTGCGCTAAAATGTTAGACTAATGTGGTTAACATACTGTGCACGTTAGTCACCAAGCAAACACAGGACTGAAGCAGGACATTTCATTTCCTCCCTTGTTTGTTTTCAGGCTTCTTGTTGTATGTTTCACATCTTGGTATTTGATTGTCTGTAACCAAGTTTTTTTCCTTCACTCTGCTGCAATTGACAAGGAACTCATGCTGCGTTGAAGGCAACTCGGAACTGGGAAATTTCTGACATCCAACTAGAAAAAGTACTTTGGAGCGCCATTTGAAGTCGGATACCCAACTCGTGAACTCGGAGAAAAAATATGTCCCCCGACTTCACGAGTAGCAGCCGAATGACGTCACACAACAATGGCAGCTCCCGTGGAAGCACACATTGTAAATGGTAAAGCATGAACTCAAAGGCAAAGTATTCAAATAAAATAATACATACTAGTATCAAATAGTAAAACTCGTTCTGCATGTAAAGTGTTGTAGAAATATTTTGTCAGTGTAATTAGGTAGCTGGTTACAGTGAACAATCTCTGAAAGTCATCTTCTCTATCCAAAAGTTATTCAGCAAAATGTTAAAAATGCCCAGAAATGTGAAAACATTTGGAAATATATCCTACAACTTTTACTGACTTTTGAGGATTACCAACTGATGTAGCTAGAAGGATACACAGTTAACGAGTAATGTGTATTTCCCACTTGTTTTAAATAAAATGGTCATCCTTTTAATTAACACCAAGTGTACTGTTGAGGAAACAAAAGGAAAAAAACTTTGTCACGGTCAGCCATGATTATTGTTTATATTTAGCATCATGCACCACCATGCAGCTGAAACGCTTTGAGGTCGGAAGTCGTGTATTTCAACTTGGAAATTTCCCAGTTCCGACCGGTCCTGAACGCAGCATCATTCCAGGTTTTTCATTGGTGAATTGTTGCACAGAGAGAGGCAGGTCTTTCCCCTCAACACAATAAATAGCAGGTGTGTGTTTCACTGCAATCACTTCAACTCAAACCAGCTCTTCTGACACCATGCTCTGCTCCAGACTCTGCACCACACTGTGTAAGTACGCAACTAACTTACTACAAGGTAGATTTATTCATCATTTTACAGCACAGGGTTGTATAATGAGATTAAGTTGTAGTTCCCTTTAAGCTACTCACAATTTATATTCTGTAGATGAGTGGATAAAGAACAAGTCACACCAAAAAATAGCTGTTTTGCATGGTGCAGTGCTGAGATTGAGTTTAGGGATCTCACTGGGGGAAGAAGCTGCTCTGTAGTCTGGTGGACAGCAGATACTTGTGGCAGCAGGGTGAACAAGCTGTGGCTGGTGGGTTCTGTCTTTCAGTATCCTTTGGACTCTGCGCAGGCACTTCAGCTCCCCAATATAACTGATGATCGGTAGACGGGTACTAATGATGTCCTGAGCAGTTTCAATCACCTGCAGCAGTCCTAATAATTAAAAGTACCAATATCTGGCTCTGCATTTATAATGAGGACCTGGGAGTTTAATATTGCTGATGGTTAAGCAATGTTTGACTTACATCCTTTTTGGTGTCTATGGACAAGGATTTTGGTTAAGGCCCTGGGAGCACACGGTGATTATTTTATTAAGCCTACCCAGTTTTTGAAGAACCATGTCGACTACAACCAAGAAGAGATCAAAGTGGCTCAATTTCATTTCTTTTACTGCAGATAGGTATTAATTGTTTACTTGTAGTTCAAATCACTGTTTTATAAAAACATATTGACCCTTTCACTGTGTTGCCATCAACTCCCAGAACAATGTTAAACTGGATTTACACAGAAGTTACAAGACTAAACTTAAAAATGTGTTCTTCTCTTCCAGTGCTGGCAGCAACATTTTTGCTTATGAGAGCAGGTAACTGGATGTTTGAATTCTGTATTACAAGTTTAGATTATACTTCCAGAATGATCCATGATTCTCAAATATTTTATATTTTTACAAATACCTGAGTCACAGCTATACACAGTTCTGTGATCAGTACTTTGAGAGCAACTGTTAAATTCTCACACATGGCTTTTTAACTCTTTGTCCACTGGTCTGTTAACTGTCTTTTCACAAACTACTTTCACTTTCCTTTCCTGTTTTTACCTTCATCATTGACTTCACTAATCCTCCTCCTCTCTGCCTCTATTACACGCTCATCCTAACTGTAATCTCAGCTGTTGAAAAACTGATTCCACAAGTATGTATTTATTCCAATTATAGAACCAACTTTTCATTCTAGGACTTTCTCGAGCCACTACGACCCCAGTGCACGTGATCACATGTGATGACTCCATCCAACACCTGAGCTGTGGTATGACTGAACTCAATCAACAAATACACCTTGAAGTTTTTGTTAAGGCAACAAGCAAAATTTAGTTCCCTGTAAGTGCACTACTTGCACTTGCGTTTCAAGTTCCCACTTTTAGGCGCTTTTTTTTTCTTCATTTGAAAGTACTGTAAATACTGGTGACTAAGAGAACCGAGAGGCTACTGACTTTGTCTACTGTTGACAGTATAGAAAAATAAAACTTGGTCTCTGTATCATCCTTGTTTCCCTCTGGTGTGTAGCACCAAATGGAGCGATCAGTGTGCAGACCGCTGTGTATGGACGTGCAGACAGGATGACCTGCGGTAAGGGTGGACATCGAGATGACCGTTCACATCACCATGGCAACACAAAGTGTTCTCTCTCCGTCACCTTGGATATGGGGAAAAGGTACGACTCAGTATTAGAATCTAGCACCACCAGCAGGTCAGCACTTTCATTCCTGCCGTAAAATAACAAAACATCTAGATAACTGGCACCAGATTTTATACAGTCATAGTCACCAGAGGATGAATCCTAAAGACTCCATGAGGTTGATATTTTTGGCATGGAAATATCTCAGCAACTATTGGATGGATTCATTCAACCATTACTAGCTTAAATATATATAATACTGTAGAATAACGCAGTTGAGAGACATCTGACTAACTGTACCCCACAAGTTATAGGACAATTCCTTCACACATCAGCAATGCAAAGCGTGATGTAAATTGCTTCACATAGTAAGTTTGTGAAGGCTGAAGCTGGAAACGAGCTCTTTTCTCCTCCCTGCAGATGTAATGGCACGCAGGGTGTGTGGCGTAGACCCAGACGCCTTCCGTGCTTCTGATCCCTGCCATGGTCGCCGCGAGATATCTGGAGACCACCTACACCTGCCTCCCAGAAGCAAGTGAGTGACATGCACCTAACTTAAAACGAAGCCCCAAAGAAGTCTGACTGCAACAT
>JALXJV020000014.1:30605295-30661419 GCA_024633595.2 Lepomis macrochirus
ACTTACTACAAGGTAGATTTATTCATCATTTTGCAACACAGGGGCTGTATAATGAGATGAAGTTGTAGTTCCCTTTAAGCTCCTCACAACTTATATTCTGTAGATGAGTGGATAAAGAACAAGTCACACCAAAAAATAGCTATTTTGCATGGTGCAGTGCTGAGATTGAGTTTAGGGGTCTCACTGGGGGAAGAAGCTGCTCTGTAGTCTGGCGGACAGCAGATACTTGTGGCAGCAGGGTGAACAAGCTGTGGCTGGTGGGTTCTGTCTTTCAGTATCCTTTGGACTCTGCGCAGGCACTTCAGCTCCCCAATATAACTGATGATCGGTAGATGGGTACTAATGATCTCCTGAGCAGTTTTAATCACCTGCAGCAGTCCTAAAATGACCAATATCTGGCTCTGCATTTACAAGGATAAACAAGATGGCCGCCACTGGCTTTCTCTGTTCTGATTCTCCCTGAAATCCTACAAAAATCAGACTAATAGGTGTCGTCCACCTGGAAGTTTAATATTGCTGATGGTAAAACAATGTTTTTTTGATACATTTTATTTGTCATTTTGATGATGAACAAGGAGTTCATTTAAGGCCCTGGGAGCACACGTTGGTTATTTTATTAAGCCTACCTAGTTTTTGAAGAACCATGTCGACTAACACGAAGAACAGATCAAAAGTCCCTCAATTTTATTTCTAGACGAGTATTAATAATTTTACTTATTGTTCAAATCACTGATTTATAAAAACAAAATATTGACCTGTGAAAGATTTGTGTTCTGTGTTGCCCTTCACTCCCTGAACATTGTTAAACTGGATTTACACAGAAGTTACAAGACTAAACTTTGAAAATGTTTTTCTCTTCCAGTGCTGGCAGCAACATGTTTGCTTATGAGAGCAGGTAACTGGATCATTGAATTCTTTATTACAACTTTAGATTATACTTCCAGAATGATCCATGATTCTCATGCAGCATTTTTAGTTTTACAAATACCTGAGTCACAGCTATACACAGTTCTGTGATTACTTTAACAGCAAATGAATTGTAAAATTCCCACAGGGCTTTTTTTTTTTTGCTCTTTGTCCACTGGTCTTTTCACAAACTCCTTTCCTGTTTTCACCTCCATCATTGACTTCACTAATCCTCCTCCTCTCTGCCTCTATTACACGCTCATCCTAACTGTAATCTCAGCTGTTGAAAAACTGATTCCACAACCTGTGTATTCATTCCAATGTACAAGAATTATAGAGCCAACTTTTCATTCTAGGACTTTCTAGAGCCACTGTGACCCCAGTGCACGTGATCACATGTGATGACTCCACCCAACACCTGAGCTGTGGTATGACTGAACTTAAACCACCTTAAGAAGTTTTGGGGGGTTTTTTTGTTAAGGCAACAAGCAAAATAATTGAGTTCCCTGTGAGTGCACTACTTGCACTTGTGTTTTTTTTTTTTTGTTTAATGAAAGTACTGTAAATACTGCTGACTCAGAACCGAGAGGCTATTGACTTTGTCTTCTGTTGACAGTACAGAAAAAATAAAACATTGTCTCCGTATCCTCTGTTCCCTTCTTGCTCCGTCTTTGTTTCCCTCTGGTGTGTAGCACCAAATGGAGCAATCAGTGTGCAGAACGCTGTGTATGGACGTGCAGACAGGATGACCTGCGGTAAGGGCGGACATCGAGATGACCGTTCACATCACCATGGCAACACAAAGTGCTCTCTCTCCGTCACCTTGGATATGGGGAAAAGGTACGACTCAGTATTAGAATCTAGCTCCACCAGCAGGTAAACAATTTCATTCCTGCTGTAAAATAACTCAACATCTAGATGATTGGCAACAGATTTTATACAAACACTCATTACCAGAGGATGAATCCTAAAGACTCCATGAGGTTGACATTTTGGCTTTAATGGAAATATCTCAGCAACTATTGGATGGATTCATTCAACCATTATACTGTAGACAGTTGAAAGACATCTGACTAACTGTACCCCACAAGTTATGACAGGTCCTTCACACATCAGCAATACAAAGCGTGATGTAAAATGCGTAACATAGTAAGTTTGTGAAGGCTGAAGCTGGAAACGAGCTCTTTTTCTTCTCCCTGCAGATGTAATGGCACGAGGGTGTGTGGCGTAGACCCAGACGTCTTCCGTGCTTCTGATCCCTGCCATGGCCGCCGCAGATATCTGGAGACCACCTACACCTGCCTCCCAGAAGCAAGTGAGTGACATGCACCTAACTTAAAACGAAGCCACAAAGAAGTCTGACTGCAACATGTCTAATGTTAACCTTTACTTTGACAGTCATCAGCGTAGCATGTGAGGAGTCTTCGGCAAACCTGCAGTGTCGTAAGACCACACCTTCTCCTTCGTATTTTTGGTGGATTAATGTGATAAGGTGTTAGGGGTCTTTTTGTGGTTCAACACAGATACTGAATATCATCTCGTCTTTGTCAGCTGCCAAACAGGTTATATTCGTCTACAATGCACAATATGGACGCCGTGACTCCACCACGTGTTCTTCCCAACGACCTGCCTCTCAGGTCCAAAATGTCCACTGCTTCAACCCCACAAGCAAAGTTGCTCAAAGGTACAGCTGCCCACTCATCTTGTTCAACAATGGGGATTAATATCATCCACATTAATCTTTCTCATGTTACATCCATAATGTCTGTGTTCACTCTCTATCTGCAGCTGTAACGGGAAAAGCAGCTGTACTATCAAAGCCAGCAACTCAGTGTTTGGAGACCCCTGTGTTGGCACTTACAAGTACCTGGAGGTGGCTTACACATGTAAAAGTAAGTACTTCAAAGGCCCTGTTGGGATGTTTCAGCTCCACTGAAGCTGATCTGTGGTCGTGTAAAGCAAAATATCAGTATGTCAACATAATGTTAGCAGACTCCTGCTTATACATAAACAAGGACGTGCCCTTCTTTTTCATGCCTTTCTTTTGTATGTTCAGTGTTTTCACTCTTACATTAAAAGAACATTTTCCAAATTGTCAAATGTAATGCAGTCTTGGGTTACAAGGCTGGCTGGGGTTCTGGAGTGTCATTGTTATGGTTGCTAAACTGACCTATGGCTGTGGTTAACAAAGGGTAAGTGAAAGTATACTTACCAGACTTTATTATAGTGAGTAAAAGGTGGTAAGTGGACTTGGAGTCAACATTGTCAAACTGCTATTTCCTGGTCGAGGATGAACTTTGATGCTCAGTGTGTAAAATGGTGAATTATTCTTCAATAAAGGAACATATTTGAGCTCTTAGAAAATTAATTCATCTGTCTAAAGTAAATGTCTCCTCTTGTTTTGCAGAGCCTGGGAATTAAACAACAAAACATGGCAATGTACGGAGTCACCGGATGAAAGGAAGAAACCAATGAAACATTGAAATTCCAAATGGCGGATATAGCCAAAAGTATTTGGACACCTTTCTGTTATCATCTTGTGATCCACAAATAAAATTTGCCTCTCCTCACCTTGTGTTCAGGTTTATTACAATAAATGGTATAGTTCAGTCTCACAGCTAATATTTGTGTTGCAATAGTTTTACCTTGTATTGGCGTTTTCTTAAAACCAAAGATCTCTGCTGTTAGAAACGCAGACACTAATTGAAATGCACTTAGCTTCGTATCGACCGACTTCTTAAACCGGACCTGCTTGACTGGAACCTCAAATCTCGGGATTTGAAGAAGGCAGTTGCAGTACGCACAAATTCTAGAATATTACTGAAATGGAGGCCTGGATTCTCGAACTGTGCCAGAAGCTGGGGTCTGGCTATGAATCTCATTTGCAGTAGGTCATAACAGCAAAAGGGTGCTGCAAGTACTAAAAATGCTTGACTTTCAAGACTAGAGATTATGCATGTTCTGCTGAATTTGGGGAAACTACTAAAAGCATTGTGTTGAGCTATTTTACTTTGACTTAATTAAAAATAGCTGAAAGTCTGTGGCTTCGAGATTGGGTTAACAAGACTGAGATGAGATTTTTAACTCTTTCTAAAATCTTTATTTATATAAAAATGTAGGCATTAAACGCTTCAATTCCTGCATTCTGATTTTTTTTCTTTTTCTCTTCTGCACTCACTCATAGTGAAACTGTAAGACATACAAAATTTAAGTGGCAGGTGACAATTCAAACTCTACCAGAATCAAAAGCTGCTATCAGATCAGTTTCTCCTGTAGATCAGCTTATTTAATATCATCCCTGCTGAGTCATGATTTAGTTTTCCCTCCTCTTTTGTGTCTTTATTTGTGGAAGTAACCTCTTTAAATGTAACTTTGGCACCTTTTCACCATAATTTATTTAATTTTAATTACGTTAGGAACAATAACATTTAACCATAGTCATATTACCACACTGTCATGATTTAATTTGAATTCTACCTGCCCTTTACTACAATGTATATATGCAAATGTTAGTGATGCCATTGGACAAGCCAAGGTGAAGGTGGTCTCTGGTAAGAGAGAAATGTCAAAGACAGTGATAAAAGCTGAAGCATGGCGTGACAAACAAATCTCCAGGTTCATTATGGCGTCTAGAAGAGAGACTCTGCATTTATCATTTAGAGCTGAGAAATGCAAGGCGGTCCTTCTTCTCTGACATCACCAAAACACTAATAACGTAGGTGCCCTGGTTGCTACTGTCGCCAAGTTAACCGACCGTCCTGTGTCTGTAGCTTCTGAACTTCTATCCACCGGGGCCAGCAATGAATTTGCCTCCTCCTTCACAGACAAAATTCAAACAATTAGACCAGCACCTGTGCCTCCATCTCAGTAAAGGATATGTGTTGCCCGTGTGTCCAATTCACATAGCATGGCCTTAATTTGAGTATTTTAACCATAAAAGCAGGAGGGACATAACATCTGAAATCCTCCTCTTGCTGCCTTGATATTCTGTCAACAGGTTTATTTGTCAACAAGTTTCTTCTGTCAGGTTTTTTCCCCCACAGGCCCTGGAAACTGCACTCATTAAACCACTCTTAAAAGAGAAATCTAGACTCAAGAGCAATTTATAGGGCCATATCAAATCTCCGTTTTTAAGTAAAATCATTGAAAAAAGTGCTTTCTACACTAAATTGTTGTGACAGTGGCAGAATTTTAGCCTTAGTATTATAGGATCTCAGTTCTGCATTCGACACAATCGACCACAACATATTACTTTTGTAGTGAACCAGCCAGTGTTGGTTTAATTATTTTATATCAAAAGGAATAATCGAGAATCTCTCTTTGTCTTTCCCTGAGAGAAATAGGGGAGGAGGGAGTGCGGTATCAACCCTCAACAGACAGCTGAAGTAACCCGAAGGAGGGATGAAAGGTTTGCTCCACTCTCAAGTGCCGTTTGGGCAGTTCTGGCCGTGAGGGGCAGGATCACCGTGGTAACGGCGTTCCTCTTTCAGATTACCTCAGACCCCTCACATCAAAGAACCCCCTTTCTTCAGCCATGAACATCTACCCCACCAAAGAGCCACTGATTTGGACTCTTAACATGCTCTCTCCCTTTTCACACCCAGCATAATATTACTGGAAAAAGATAATGGTGACAACGTCAGGGGAAGGCACAGATGGGACATTAGAGAGGAGGAGCCACGTGAGACAACCTCAATCTGCAGCCACAGTGGAGGCTGATTGTTAATGTGCTACCAGGGTACTGTGGTGACCCACAAGTAAGACTAACCAAGGGACTGTACCTTTAAGGGAAAGGGGATGGTTAGAGCAGTTCCGGGTTAACGAGTTGTGCGGTTTGGATCTCGTACGCTGTACAGCGTGATATTGAAGTGGAGAGTAAAGCTGACTCGACGCATCTCCGTCTCTTGTCTCCTCACTAATTCCACTCCACAGTACTATGGATCAAATATTAGCGGCCCAGTAATAACAAAAGTTTGGCAGTGCTAGTCCACCTTTCTTTGGGTTTTGTAGAGTATCTTTCGAATGCTGGGAGGGTTTTTGTTACATATGAACTGAGAGATCAAGCTGTCAAGTGAGTGGAAAAAACTTTTTGGAATAAAGAGGGGTATAGATTGAAAGAGATAGAGGAATTTGGGAGGCACATTCATTTGAATACAGTTTATCCTAACGGTGGAAGTCTTGAGTCAGTCGAGCAAGCAGAGGGGAGACATTACACTTGAATAAATGAGAGTAGTTTCTGGTTACACAGATACCTAAGTATTTCAGATAGTAGATATTAGATAGACAGTATTTAAATGGCAAGCCCGAAAGGGGATAGACTGCGGCTGCAGTATTGGTGGGCATAAGCTCACTTTTCCGAAGATTTATTTTGTAACCAGAAATTTGCCCAAATTCCTTCAGCATGGCCAACACAAGGGGGACAGATCTGTCTGGGTCAGAGATGAACAGTAACAGGTAGATCCGCGATGCAGCGAAAGTTTGTGCTCAGCACCTCCCCTCCACATGCCCGGGACCGACTGGACCTGAGGGCCACCGACCCCTCAAATCCAAAGCGTCTTAGTGCGTGGAACAGATGGGAGCCATTCGACACGGTCAAATGCCTTCTCTGCGTAAATGTAAATGCGCCGTATTTGTATAAGCGCCTTTCTAGTCTTTTCGACCACTCAAAAGCGCTTTACACTACTTCTGCATTCACCATTCAGCACACATTCACACACTGAGCCTAAGTGCTCAAACAGAAACTAACATTCACACACATTCATACACTGGCCGCCAGTGAAAATTGCTGCAGAAAAGGGGATCTTTGTCCTTTTTAATATATATGACAAATAGTGGCCTGGCGTAGTGTGTGTAGGGGGGGGGGGAGCCAGATTGTAACTATTCATTGAACATGTTTAGCAGAAGTGGAGACAGATCATCAGCAAATGTTTTTTAAAAATTCGTCTGGAAAGCCATCAGGGTGTGGGCATATGCCACTTTGCATGAACTCCTTTATGTTTGCTCTGTAAAGGGTTCATCCAGGCTACAAGATGTGTCAGGGTCAATGGAGGGGATGTTTAAGGACCCAAAAATGTTTTCAAATCGTGACTCATCAGACGAGCTCTCAGAAGTATATAACAAACTATAAAAGTCCCTTAATTGGTCATTAATGATTTGCAGAAGAAGATGCGTTGACGAAGAAGATTGTCGGATTTGGTGGGCAAGTAGTCTACTTGGTTATTCTCCAAATTCATAATAATTATGATGTGATTTTAATAGAGATTTTGTTGCCTCATTAGAGGCCAGGATGTCAAATTCTGCTTTTTTCATGAGCAGTTCCTTAAAAAGATCTGCATCAGGTGAGTCTATATATTTTGTTTGTTGTTCTGATATTGCACTGGAGAGAAAAGAGTAGGATATTTCTTCTCCCATAAATAGGCCTTGCATGTCTCCCAGACTGTTGCCGCAGAACACAGCGAATCAACATTAGTAGAGATAAAGAGGTCAATGCCACTGTTGATGGTATTAACAAAATTGGAATTGCGAAGAAGTAGTGAATCAAAGCGTCAGGGGGATCGCGACCTGGATCTATCAGGAAGGTAAATGTCAACTTTGACCTCCGCATGGTCTGAGATTACTATAGGACTATCGGAGCATGAGCTGACAATGGAGAGTAATTTTCTATCAATTAGAAAAAAATCAATTCAGGAGAAAGTACCATGGACAGGGGAGAAGAAAGAGAACTGCTTAGCTCTCCATTGCTCCATCAACAGCTGAATAACTTTGAATGATTTAGATTGTGAGACGAGCGGTCAAGTGAGGGATCAAGACAACAGTTAAATTCGCCTCCAAATATGGGCTGGCAGGAATGTAAATCAGAGAGGGACGAACAAAGGTTTTTAAGAAATCCTTATTGTCCCAGTTTGGACCATACACACTTGTCAACATCAAATTGTTAATTGGGGTCCGATATGACCTTGGATACAGAAAGCGAGTATAGCTGTGGAAGAACAGTGAATAGAGAGATGAAGAAAAATCAATGGGGGTGACTGCAATGTGAAGCAAGAGCAGTGATATGTTAACACCGGCCAAAACAATAGACACAACTTGGTCACAGACATAGAATATATATATTAAAAGTACAATAATAATGAGACGCAAGGCACATAACTTGGTAGAAATGTTAAAAGGACGGGATCAGTTAGCCTATATGGCGAGTGGCAGAAAAACAAAGTTTAGAGATCAGGATGAAGCAAAAAACAAAACACAATAATACTCATCACGGAGCCTAAAAACTATAACAATATAATAAGAAAATAAGAGGTTAGAATAACAAGAGGAAAATATGCCAGATCACTTCCTTAAGGATGTTTGTGTACACCTTGCAACCTTGAAATTTCCAACCTCCAACTAGAAAAAACACTTTGGAACGCCATTTGAAGTCGGATGTCCTACTCGGGAACTCGGAGAAAAAATATGTCCCCCGACTTCACGAGTAGCAGCCGAATGATGTCACACAACAATGGCAGCTCCCGTGGAAGCACACATTGGAAATGGTAAAGCATAAACTCAAAGGCAAAGTAAAGTATTCAATTAAAATAATACATACTAGTATCAAATAGTAAAACTTGTTCTGCATGTAAAGTGATGTAGAAATATTTGGTCAGTGTAATTAGGTAGCTGGTTACAGTAAACAATCGCTGAAAGTCATCTTCTCTATCCAAAAGTTATTCAGCAAAATGTTAAAAATGCCCGGAAATGTGAAATAATTTGGAAATATAACCTACACTTTTGAGGATTACCAACTGATGTAGCTAGAAGGATACACAGTTAACGAGTAACGTATCTTAATCACTTGTTTTAAATAAAATGGCCATCCTTTTAATTAACACCAAGTGTACTGTTGAGGGTTTAACTTTGCATAAATTTACAAAAGGAAAAAAGTTTGTCACGGTCAGCCATGTTTATTGTTTATATTTAGCGTCATGCACCACCATGCAACTGAAAGGCTTTGAGGTCAGAAGTCGTGGATTTCAACTTGGAAATTTCCCAGTTCCGACCGGTCCTGAGCGCGCATCATTCCAGGTTTTCATTGGTGACTTGTTTGCACAGAGAGAGGCAGGTCTTTCCCCTCAACACAATAAATAGCAGGTGTGTGTTTCACTGCAATCACTTCAACTCAAACCAGCTCTTCTGACACCATGCTCTGCTCCAGACTCTGCACCACACTGTGTAAGTACGCAACTAACTTACTACAAGGTAGATTTATTCATCATTTTACAGCACAGGGTTGTATGATGAGGTTAAGTTGTAGTTCCCTTTAAGCTACTCACAATTTATATTCTGTAGATGAGTGGATAAAGAACAAGTCACACCAAAAAATAGCTATTTTGCACGGTGCAGTGCTGAGATTGAGTTTAGGGGTCTCACTGGGAGAAGAAGCTGCTATGTAGTCTGGTGGACAGCAGATACTTGTGGCAGCAGGGTGACCAAGCTGTGGCTGGTGGGTTCTGTCTTTCAGTATCCTTTGGACTCTGCGCAGGCACTTCAGCTCCCAATATAACTGATGATCGGTAGATGGGTACTAATGATCTCCTGAGTAGTTTTGATCACCTGCAGCAGTCCTAATAATTAAAAGTCAAATTACCAATATCTGACTCTGCAGTTATAAGGATAGACAAGATGGCCGCCACTACTTTTCTCTATCCTGATTCTCCCTGAAATCCTACAAAAATCAGCCTAATAAGTGTCATGCACCTGGAAGTTTAATATTGCTGATGGTGAAGCAATGTTTGACTTCCATCCTTTTTGGTGTGTATGGACAAGGATTTTGGTTAAGGCCCTGGGAGCACACGGTGATTATTTGATTAAGCCTACCCAGTTTTTGAAGAACCATGTTGATTACAACCAAGAAGAGATCAAAGTCCCTCAATTTCATTTTTATGACTGCAGACTGGTATTGTTTACTTATGGTTCAAATCACTGTGGATAATACAAACAAAATATTGACCTATGAAATATTTTTCATGGTGTTGCAATCAACACCATTAAACTGGATTTACACAGAAGTTACAAGACTAAACTAAAAACGTGTTTTTTCTCTTCCAGTGCTGGCAGCAACGTGTTTGCTTATGAGAGCAGGTAACTAGATGTTTCAATTCTGTATTACAAGTTTTAGATTATACTTCCAGAATGATCCATGAATGTCATGCAGCATTTTTTACCTGAGTCACAGCTACACAGTTCTGTGATTATTACTTTAACAGAAAATCAACTGTGAAATTCTCATACGGCTTTTTTGTCCACTGGTCTGTTAACTGTCTTTTCACAAACATGTCACTTTCATGTCCTATTTTTACCTCTGTCATTGACTTCACTAATCCTCCTCTCTGCCTCTATGACATGCTCATCCTTGGCCTCTGCCAAGGACTGTTCTCAAAGTACATCCTCCCACCCCCAAGTCTTTTGAACTAATCTCAGCTTTTGGAAAACTTTTTCCACAAGTGTATTTATTACAATATACACAAATTATAGAACAAACCTTTCATTCTAGGACTTTCTAGAGCCACGGTGACCACATGTGATGACGCCATCCAACACCTGAGCTGTGGTATGACTGAACTCAAACTGAGTTGATATTGCCTCTTTGTTGTAGTATTGGGGGGGGTTTATCATCTCTGTATACAAAGTTATCCTCTGTGCACTTCTTGCTTTCCTGTCCTCGTTTCCCTCTGTGGTGTGTAGCACCAAATGGAGTGATCAGTGTGCAGAACGCTGTGTTTGGACGTGCAGACAAGAAGACCTGCGGTAAGGGCGGACCTCGACGTCACCGTTCACATCACCATGGCAACACAAAGTGTTCTCTGAAGGTCACCTTGGATATGGCGAAAAGGTACACTGCAAAATTAGAATCTAGCACCACCAGCAGGTCAATGTGTTCATTCCTGCCGTAAAATAACTCAACATCTAGCTAATTGGCACCAGATTTTAAACAGTCATGGTCATCAGAGGATGAATCCTAAAGACGCCATGAGGTTGACATTTTTGGCTGGATTGCTATGAAATGTGACACACTTAGTTTTTCGATCTCCTAGTACCATCAGCTGTTGTGTCAGAAAAATATATCTATCTTTAAGATGTTGTGTGGACACATCTGCAGGCTGTAAGTGGGTCGAAAACTTATTACACTCAGTCGCCATTGTCGTCTAAATGTTAACCTGTTTCTCCCATCCTAAATTACAGCCTAATTCAATCTACAACCATTACTAGCTTAAATATATATTATGATGCAGTTAAAAGACAGCTAACTGTACCCCACAAGTTATAGTACAGTTCCTTCACACATCAGCAATACAAAGCGTGATGTAAATTCCTTCACATGTTTGTGAAGGCTGAAGCTGGAAACAAGCTCTTTCTTCTCCCTGCAGATGTAATGGCATGAGGGGGTGTGACGTAGACCCAAACATCTTCCGTGCTTCTGATCCCTGCCATGGCCGCCGCAGATATCTGGAGACCACCTACACCTGCCTCCCAGAAGCAAGTGAGTGACATGCACATAACTAAAAGCAAAGCCCCAAAGAAGTTTGCGCACAACATGTTTAATGGTATTCATCTTTACTTTGACAGTCATCAGCGTAGCATGTGAGGAGTCTTCGGCAAACCTGCAGTGTCGTAAGACCACACTTTCTCCATATTTTTGGTGGATTAATGTGATAAGGTGTCTGTGATTCAACACGGATACTGAATATCTCCTCCTCTTTGTCAGCTGCAAAACAGGTTATATTCGTCTACAGTGCTCATTATGGACGACGTAACTCTGCCACATGCTCTTCCCAACGACCTGCGTCTCATGTCCAAAATGCCAAATGCTTCAACCCCACGAGCAACGTTGCTCAAAGGTACAGCTGCCCGCTCATCTTGTTCAACAATGGGGATTAATATCCATGTTAATCTTTCTCATGTTACATCCATATTACCTGTATTCACTCTGTATCTGCAGCTGCAACGGAAAAGAAGCTGTACTATCAAAGCCAGCAACTCAGTGTTTGGAGACCCCTGTGTTGGCACTTACAAGTACCTGGAGGTGGCTTACACATGTAAAAGTAAGTACTTCAAAGGCCCTGTTGGGCTGTCTCACTCCACTGAAGCTGATCTGTGGTCGTGTAAAGCAAAATATCAGTGTCAACAATGTTAGCAGACTTCTGCTTCTAAATAAAACAAGGATGTGCCATTTGGCAAGATTGCGATTTATTAGCTTACCTGTGGCTAGATCACTAACAGCAGGCTAAGGTCTGATGTAGTAGTATCCAGAAGGTCTTTTCTAACTTAACCTGTAACCCTTCAAAATAAACTGTTGGCAGTGAGCTAGGTAACTGGACATGCTAACATTTGCAGCTTACATTAAAGCAGATCAACACCAGAGGAGGCTAAAGCTTGACAAGTTTGCTGTGCATTGATATGGTTGCGAATCTGTGTTCAACAAAGAGTAAAAGGGAAATTAAGGTATACTTACCAGACTTTATTCTAGTGATTTAAAGCTAGTAAGTGGACCTGGAGTCAACATTGTTCAAATGCTATTTCCTGGTCGAGGATTAACTTTGATGCTCAGTGTGTAAAATGGTGAATTCTGCAGTAACAGAACATGTTTGAGCTCTCAGTAACTTAATTCATCTGTCTAATGTCAATGTTATCTCGTGTTTTGCAGACCCTGGGAATTAAACAACAAAACATGGCAATGTACGGCATCGGCGGATGAAACATTGAAATTCCAAATAGATCACATAGCCAAATGTATGTGGACGCCTGAAAATAAGCCTTTGATTAAGTAATATCTGGCACAAATTGCCTCTCCTCACACTGTACTCTGGTTCATTACAATAAATGGTATAGTTCAGTTCCATTGTTCTTTGTGTTGCAATGATTTTTTTTTTTTTTTTTTAGCCTGCCTGACTTGAACCTCAGAAGGCTCTGGGATTTGAGGAAGGCAGTTGCAGCATGCAAATGCCAGAATAGTTTATATATATATATTGAGATAAAATATTCTGGCCTCTAAATCCAAACAGCTGAAAGTCTGTAGATTTGAGATTGGGTTAACAAGACGAGATTTTAACACTAAAATCTTTAGTGTTGACTTATATAACAATTTTGAGCATTAAACACTTCAATTCCTGCATTCTGATCTTTCTGCACTCGTTTATGGTAAATCTTTTGTAAAGAGAAACGAATCATGTGACAATCCAAACTCTATAGCCTAACACTACCAGAAGTCAATATAGCTTTCAGTCATTCTGTGCTGCTTTGAGATCAGTTTCGCCTGTAGATCAGTGTATTGTCATCCCTGCAGAGTCATTTAGTTTTCCCTCTTTTGTGTTTGGGTAACCTCTTTAAACGTAATTTTATACATATGCAAAAACAATGTCGGACACCATAGTTTTCTCTGGACCCCTGTCCAATCTGACCAGTGTGAGAGAGGTGTGTGTGTATATATCTATATATCTATATATCTAGATAGAGAGATAGATATAGAGCCACGTGATGACATTCCACCGCTGGTTGTCGAGGTGGTGTCCCGCAAATGACGTGTGTTTTGTAGATCATTGGCAGACTTTCTGGGGAAGACCTGTTCTGATTCGGAGAGACGGCATCCATCCCACTTGGGAAGGAGCAGAGTAGCAGTCTAACACACTTTTCTGCTCCTCCATTCCAGGAGTTACTTAGTGACGGTGTCTGTCCCCCGACCATTGAAATTTAAATCAACGGGAAACAGAAGAGAAGCTGTGCATAAAAACCTCATTAAAAATTTAAACCGCAATAGTGCAAACGAATAGGAGTTATATGGACTCAAATGTCAGATCTCTCTCTACTAAAGGTGTACCAGTAAATGAACTATCAGATATTGATTATTGTCTTACTGAAACCTGTCTGGGTGATGGAGAATATGTGAGCCTAAATGAATCCTCCCTCCCAGTCATAACGCCACATTCCTTGAGGCATAGGCCGAGGAGGTGGAGTTGCAGCTATCTTTGACTCTAGCCTAGTAATCAGCTCTAAACCTACACTAAATTATAACTCATTTGAAAGCCTTGTTCTTAGTCTTTCACACCCAAGCTGGAAATCGCTGCAACCAATTCTATTTGTTATAGTGTACCGAGCACCTGGTCCGTACTCTGAATTCTCTGAATTTGCAGAGTTTTTGTCAACTTTAGTCCTTAAAACGGACAAAGTTATTATCGTAGGGGATTTTAATATTCATGTGGATGTTGAGAACGACAGCTTTGGCGCAAGCCATTCAGCAGACAGCATTCACACCGCAATTTCTTCAGAAATTGCTTTTCTAGTTCATTTTACAGCACAGGGTTGTATAATGAGATGAAGTTGTAGTTCCCTTTAAGCTCCTCACAATTTATATTCTGTAGATGAGTGGATCAGGAACAAGTCACACCAAAAAGTAGCTATTTTGCATGGTGCAGTGCTGAGATTGAGTTTAGGGGTCTCACTGGCGGAAGAAGCTGCTCTGTAGTCTGGTGGACAGCAGATACTTGTGGCAGCAGGGTGAACAAGCTGTGGCTGGTGGGTTCTGTCTTTCAGTATCCTTTGGACTCTCGCGCAGGCACTTCAGCTCCCCAATATAATTGATGATCGGTGGATGGGTACTAATGATGTCCTGAGCAGTTTTAATCACATGCAGCAGTCCTAAAATGACCACTATCTGGCTCTGCATTTACAAGGATAAACAAGATGGCTGCCACTAGCTTTCTCTGTCCTGATTCTCCCTGAAATACTAAAACAAAACAGCCTAATAGGTGTCATCCACCTATTAGGCTGATGGTAAAACAATGTTTGACTTCCACCCTTTTTTTTAAAATTTATTTTATTTTTGTCATTTTGCTGTCTATGGGAAAGGATTTTGGTTAAGCACACGTTGGTTATTTTATTAAGCCTACCTAGTTTTTGAAGAACCACGTCGACTACCACAAAGAACAGATCAAAAAGTCCCTCAATCTCATTTCTACTACTGCAGACGAGTATTAATTGTTTTCCTTATTGTTCAAATCACTGATTTATAAACAAAATATTGACCTGTGAAAGATTTGTGTTCTGTGTTGCCCTTCACTCCCTGAACATTGTTAAACTGGATTTACACAGAAGTTACAAGACTAAACTTTGAAAACGTGTTTCTCTTCCAGTGCTGGCAGCAACATGTTTGCTTATGAGAGCAGGTAACTGGATGTTTGAATTCTGTATTACAACTTTAGATTATACTTCCAGAATGATCCATGAATCTCACGCAGCATTTTTAGTTTTTACAAATACCTGAGCCACAGCTATACACAGTTCTGTGATTACTTTAACAGCAAATGAATTGTAAAATTCCCACACGGCTTTTTTTTTTTTTTTTGCTCTTTGTCCACTGGTCTTTTCACAAACTCCTTTCCTGTTTTCACCTCCATCATTGACTTCACTAATCCTCCTCCTCTCTGCCTCTATTACACGCTCATCCTAACTGTAATCTCAGCTGTGGAAAAACTGATTCCACAACGTGTGTATTCATTCCAATGTACAAGAATTATAGAGCCAACTTTTCATTCTAGGACTTTCTAGAGCCACTGTGACTCCAGTGCACGTGATCACATGTGATGACTCCACCCAACACCTGAGCTGTGGTATGACTGAACTTAAACCACCTTAAGAAGTTTTGGGGGGTTTTTTTGTTAAGGCAACAAGCAAAATAATTGATCCCTGTAAGTTCACTACTTGAACTTGTGTTTTGTTTTTTTCTTTAATGAAAGTACTGTAAATACTGCTGACTCAGAACTGAGAGGCTATTGACTTGGTCTTCTGTTGACAGTATAGAAAAATAAAACATTGTGTCCGTATCCTCTGTTCCCTTCTTGCTCCCGTCTTTGTTGCCCTCTGTGGTGTGTAGCACCAAATGGAGCGATCAGTGTGCAGAACGCTGTGTATGGACGTGCAGACAGGATGACCTGCGGGAAGGGCGGACCTCGAGATGACCGTTCACATCACCATGGCAACACAAAGTGTTCTATACCTTGGATATGGGGAAAAGGTATGACTCAGTATTAGAATCTAGCACCACCAGCAGGTCAACATTTTTATTCCTGCTGTAAAATAACTCAACATCTAGATGATTGGCAACAGATTTTATACAAACACTCATTACCAGAGGATGAATCCTAAAGACTCCATGAGGTTGACATTTTTGGCTTTTATGGAAATATATCAGCAACTATTGGATGGATTCATTCAACCATTACTAGCTGAAATATTATACTGTAGACAGTTGAAAGACATCTGACTAATTGTACCCCACAAGTTTTGACAGGTCCTTCACACATCAGCAATACAAAGCGTGATGTAAATTGCTTCACATAGTAAGTTTGTGAAGGCTGAAGCTGGAAAAAGCTCTTTCTTCTCCCTGCAGATGTAATGGCACGAGGGTGTGTGGTGTAGACCCAGACGTCTTCCGTGCTTCTGATCCCTGCCATGGCCGCCGCAGATATCTGGAGACCACCTACACCTGCCTCCCAGAAGCAAGTGAGTGACATGTACGTAACTAAATGCAAAGCCACGAAGAAGTCTGACTGGAACATGTCTAATGTTAATCTTTACTTTGACAGTCATCAGCGTAGCATGTGAGGAGTCTTCGGCAAACCTGCATTGTCGTAAGATCAAACTTTCTCCTTTGTGTTTTTGGTGGATTAATGTAATAAGGTGTTTGGGTTTTTTTGTTTGCGGTTCAACACAGATACTGAATATCTCCTCCTCTTTGTCAGCTGCAAAACAGGTTATATTCGTCTACAATGCTCAATATGGACGCCGTGACTCCACCACGTGCTCTTCCCACCGACCTGCCTCTCAGGTCCACAATGTCAAATGCTTCCACCACATAAGCAAAGTTGGCCAAAGGTACAGCTGCCCACTCATCTTGTTCAACAATGGGGATTAACAGTGTTGGGCAAGCTACTTGGAAAATGTAGTGAGCTAAGCTACTAGCTACTCTACATTAAATGAAGCTTCACTACACAGAAGCTACCCCCCAGTGAAATGTAGCAAGCTAAGCTACAGCAACGTGGCAAAAGTAGCTTAGTTACATCTAAGCTACTTTTAATTTTTTAATAGTTTATAGTTAGGTCATTTATATATAAATATGTATTTACACACACAACATAGGCCTAGTTTATATTGAACCAACTTCATTCCACAGTAACAATAGAAGAAAAACTAAAAACCTGCTCCAATGTGTGAGAGAGCTAAATCAGACATAAACTCTCCTACTTCCTGCCATATCATTGCTGCTAAATGTACTTCCTCATGCAACAAACGAACCATTGTTGTTTGTATAAAGCAACTTAATTATCACATTATTAATTAATTTAATTAATTAATTATTTATTAATTCTATATTTTTTATAGTTTACATGTGACTTTGTGCTCTGGAAACATTGGAACCTAAACAACCTAAACATTCATGGCAGAGAGAGAGAGAGAGAGAGAGAGAGAGAGACCCTCCGCCGCACGTGTCTTTATTCCCCTGCAGCAAAGTCGCAAATATCAACCCAAGGATCGGTACGTGTTGTCACCATCACAGGGAAGCGCTTCTGCCGGCTGCACATACAGGTCCGTGTGTGGCGGTGGTGTCACTTACTAATCCATCAGAAATGCTTGGGAAAATGTAGCGTGTGGAAGCTACCGCGCTACTCGGTCAATAAAAGAGCTTCGTTACTGAAAAGCTATTTGATTCAGAAAATAGCGACGCTACCACAAAGCTACAGAGAAATGTAATTAAACTAGTAACGGCGCTACTTGTAGCGGCGCTACTGCCCATCACTGGGGATTAATATCATCCACGTTAATCTTTCTCATGCGAAATCCATATTACCTGTGTTCACTCTGTATCCGCAGCTGCAACGGGAAAAGAAGCTGTACTATCAAAGCCAGCAACTCAGTGTTTGGAGACCCCTGTGTTGGCACTTACAAGTACCTGGAGGTGGCTTACACATGTAAAAGTAAGTACTTCAAAGGCCCTGTCGGGATGTTTCGCTCCACTGAAGCTGATCTGTGGTCGTGTAAAGCAAAATATCAGTATGTTAGCAGGCTCCAGCTTATACATAAAAACAAGGACATGCCATTCAGTGAGGTCACGTTAATTCTTGATGTATTTTCATTAGCTTATCTGGGTCCGGGTCACGATGGCGGCAGGCTAGGTACAGTAGTCTAGAACGTAATTGTGCTGTGTAGATGTGAACCCAAGTCTACTACCAGTTGTCCCTACATGAACAAATGGCATCTTATGATAAGAGAATATTAAGATCAAAGATTTTCTAAAAACCTTGTTTGAAATCTTAGCTTACAGAGGACTTATGAGAATTTTTTTTTTCCATTTGTATGGTCAAACAGTGTTTTCACTCAATAATTAAAGGGTTTGGGTTTTTTGTTTTTTTTTTAAATTGTCAAATGTAATTCTGTCTTAACAAGGTTGGCTGGGGTTCTGCAGTGTCATTGTTATGGTTGCTAAACTGACTGAACTATGGCTGTGTTTAACAAAGCGTAAATGAAGGTATACTTACCAGACTTTATTATAGTGAGTAAAAGGTAGTAAGTGGACCTGGATTCAACATTGTCAAACTGCTATTTTCTGGTCGAGGATGAACTTTGATGCTCAGTGTGTAAAATGGTGAATTATTCTTCAGTAACGGAACATATTTGAGCTCTTAGAAACTTAATTCATCTGTCTAAAGTAAATGTCTTCTCTTGTGTTGCAGAGCCTGGGAATTAAACAACAAAACATGGCAATGTACG
This sequence comes from Lepomis macrochirus, assembly GCA_024633595.2. Taxonomy (NCBI): domain Eukaryota; kingdom Metazoa; phylum Chordata; class Actinopteri; order Centrarchiformes; family Centrarchidae; genus Lepomis; species Lepomis macrochirus. Next base: position 30,624,001 of record JALXJV020000014.1, read on the forward strand.
GAGTCACCGGATGAAATGAAGAAACCAATGAAACATTGAAATTCCAAATGGCGGATATAGCCAAAAGTATTTGGACACCTTTCTGTTATCTACGGAGTCCCCCAGTCCCACTTTGTAAAAAAAAATTAATATAACTATCTATATAACGACGTTCCTCTTTCAGATTAACTCAGACCCCTCACATCAAAGAACTCCCTTTCTTCAGCCATGAACATCTACCCCACCAAAGAGCCACTGATTTGGACTCTTAACATGCTCTCTCCCTTTTCACACCCAGCATAATATTACTGGAAAAAGATAATGGTGATAACGTCAGGGGAAGGCACAGATGGGACATTAGAGAGGAGGAGCCACGTGAGACAACCTCAATCTGCAGCCACGGTGGAGGCTGATTGTTAATGTGCTACCAGGGTACTGTGGTGACCCACAAGTAAGACTAACCAAGGGACTGTACCTTTAAGGGAAAGGGGATGGTTAGAGCAGTTTCGGGTTAACGAGTTGTGCGATTTGGATCTCGTACGCTGTACAGCGTGATATTGAACTGGAGAGTAAAACTGACTCGACGCATCTCCGTCTCCTGTCTCCTCACTAATTCCACTCCTCAGTACTATGGATCAAATATTAGCGGCCCAGTAATAGCATTAAAAGTTTGGCAGTGCTAGTCCACCCCTTTCTTTGGGTTTTTGTAGAGTATCTTTCCGAATGGCGCCGTCCTATGGCGACATAGTGCTGCTCTGTTTGTCGATATGTTTGTTAGTGTTATGTTTTCGAGTGGATTACGTCTATGGGCAGATAAAATACGAAAGGCTGGCCCTCCTTCACATACGAGATAATATGTTGGACTTCCAACTAAAGTTGGACTCTTACGCCGAAGATGTTTGTATCGGATCTGCAGACATCAGGGTTAAACAGGGGCACGCCAACCACAAACCCCAGCGGAATTCCAGGAAACGGGGCAAAAGAGCTGGCGCTCTGGTCCGGCTTAAACGGCGGAGGCATCGAACTCCACTACCGAGTATTCTACTCTCCAACGTTCGCTCATTAATCAACAAATGCGATGAGCTTACCATCCTCATCAATAGCAGACGGGTCATTGCAGACTGCTCCATCTTGTGTTTCACCGAAACCTGGCTTGGCGCTGGCATTCCTGACTCTGCGGTTAACCAGGACGGCTTCACTCTCCACCGTGCCGATCGCACCGAGGCTTCTCAGAAGGTCAAAGGCGGCGGTGTATGTTTTTACGTGAACGAGAGGTGGTGTACGGACACAACAGTGATCGCACAGGCCTGTTCTCCAGTTCTCGAGACGCTCACTATAAAATGTAGACCGTTTTACCTACCAAGGGACTTTACTTCTATCATACTGGTTGCTGTTTACATACCTCCTCAAGCTACTGAGTCTGAGGCAGCCCAACAACTTTCTGCCCACATCATGAATGTAGAAAACTCTTATCCGGATGCTGCGATGTTGATTCTAGGGGACTTTAACCACGTCAACTTGAAGCAGTCTCTGCCCAGGTTTAAACAGCAGATCCGGGTACCCACCAGGTATGATAAAGTATTGGACCAGTGTTATTGTACTATTGCTAATGCTTTTCATGCAGTAGCCTGGGCTCCCTTGGGGCAGTCAGACCATAATACTGTCCTTTTGATCCCTGAGTATCGACAGAAATTAAAATCTGTAAAAACAAGAACTAAGGTAGTTAAACAATGGTCTTCTCAAGCCATCTGTGCACTCAAGGACTGTTTTGATAATACAGACTGGTCTGTTTTTAAAGAGTCGTGTTGTGATCTAAATGAATTTGCTGAGGTGGTTAATGCCTATATCAATTTTTCTGAGAATGTATGTGTGCCTACAAAGTCAGTGACTGTGTACAGCAATAATAAGCCATGGTTTAGCAGAGAGATTAAACATCTATGGAAAAATAAACATTACGCCTATAAGAATGGGGATAGAGATTTATACAAGACGGCTAAATATGACTTTGAGAAAGCTGTTAGTAAGGCCAAGGCTGACTACAGGCACAAGCTGGAAAGCAAACTAGAGGCTAATGACAATAGAGGGGTATGGGAGGGTCTGAGGCAGATTACCAACTATACTAGCACAGCGTCAGTGGTCAGTGATGATCGTAATCTGCCTGATAGTCTCAATGAGTTTTACTGTCGTTTTGACAGGAACTATGGTAATGACATCACCAAACTAGTAAACATCAATACCTCCAGTCCTCCTTTTGTAATAGAGGAGGATGAGGTTAGGCTTCTACTGCGTAATTAGAACTGCAGGAAAGCTGCAGGTCCTGACCTTGTATCCTCTGCTACTATTAAACACTGTGCAGATGAACTGGCCCCAGTCCTCACAGACATATTTAACTGGTCATTGAGGGAATGTACTGTCCCTCAATGTTTTAAGTCTGCTGTCATAATACCTGTGCCCAAAAAAAACATCATAAGCTGCCTGAATGACTACCGACCTGTAGCACTAACATCTGTTATAATGAAAATCTTTGAGAGAATAGTGGCTAAACATCTGTCCAGTGTGGTCAGGCTCGACCCCTTCCAATTTGCCTACAGGGCAAACAGGTCTGCTGAGGACGCTGTATCCCTATGTCTCCATTCTATTCTGCAGCATCTGGAGGTCACAGGCAACTATGCAAAGATCCTTTTCATAGATTATAGCTCGGCTTTCAATACGATATTACCCAGGAAACTTTTTCTGAAATGTCAACAAATGGGGGTCCATAATTCCTTATGTCACTGGATTTTAGATTTCCTGGTGCAGAGAACCCAAGTGGTCAAAATAGGTAATAACATCTCCAAGGTTAAGTATATTAACACTGGAGCCCCCCAGGGATGTGTTTTGTCTCCTCTTTTATATTCAGATTGTACACAAATGACTGCACATCACACACTGATTCTGTTAAAATGTTTAAATTTGCAGATGATACAACAATAGTGGGGCTCATTTCTGGGGATGATGATGTTGCCTACAGGAAAGAGGTCCTCTCATTGATTGAATGGAGTTCCAACCACAACTTAGAGTTAAATGTCTCTAAAACTAAGGAGTTAGTGGTTGATTTCCGCAGAAAGGGGAAGCCGTCCCAGCCCTTGCACATTAATGGGGAGGTGGTGGAGCGGGTGGACAGTTTTAGGTTTTTAGGTACAATGCTATCATCTTCTTTAAAATGGGATGACAATATAAACATCATTATCAAAAAAGCCCATCAGAGGCTTTTTTTTCTTCGCCAGCTGAGGAAATTTGGGGTAGCGTGTAAGGGTATGTTAAAGTTCTACCGAGCTACCATCGAGAGTGTCCTTACTTTTTCTATTACTGTCTGGTATGGCAACTCTACTGTCCAGCAGAGGTCGCAGCTAGACAGGATAGTTAATTCCGCCTCAAAAATCACTGGCTGCAAACTCTCCCCCATCTGTGAGATCTACGAGGCCCGCATTTATCGGAAAGGCCTTAAGATCCTTCAAGATGATACTCACCCTGCCAACTCCCTTTTCTCCATACTCCCATCAGGAAGAAGGTTGAGAGCTATTAAGACAAAAACCTCCCGCTTCCTCAACAGCACATACTGCAGAGCCATTAAAGCTCTAAACAGCTCCCAAAACCCGAACCAGTTCCTTAGGGAAAGAAAAGGTTCTTTTAACGAGTCTGCATAATTTGCACATTTTTTATAGCGATTTTATTGTACCTTTTATATGTTTTTTATACCAACTATGTTGGAGTGGGTGGTTTTTATTTATCTATTTATCTATTTATTGTAAATTGTGGATTTGCGCTCTGTACCCATATGTTAATTGTCACTTCGATCTGACATCAGCCACTTTAGCCTCCTGGACTGTTATCCAGGTATGTGGTAAGCGGTGTGTTGTTCTCTTTCTTTTTTTTATCTGCCAGTGGAAAGTGTCATCCCATGTGGGATATCGTTGTGTATATATTTGTTTTATGTTCTGGACGTATCTTGTTGATGTCTTGTTATGAGCACACTGAAGCAAATCCCTAACAACTTTCACCGAGTTGTATGGCAATAAAGTATTGAAATTGAATGCTGGGAGGTTTTTTTTGTTACATATGAACTGAGAGATCAAGCTGTCAAGTGAGTGGAAAAAACTTTTTGGAATAAAGAGGGGTATAGATTGAAAGAGACAGAGGAATTTGGGAAGCACATGCATTTTACAGTTTATGCCAGCAAGAGAAAGAGGTATGAGAGACCAAAGTCTTGAGTCAGTCGAGCAAGCAGAGGAGAGAAATTACACTTGAATTAATGAGAGTAGTTTCTGGTTACACAGATACCTAAGTATTTAAAATGACTTAAAGACGTCTTCAATGCCAAGTCCGAAAGGGGATAGACTGCAGCTGCAGTATTAATGGGCATAAGCTCACTTTTCTGAAGATTTATTTTGTAACCAGAAATTTGCCCAAATTCCTTCAGCATTTGCCAACACAAGGGGGACAGATCTGTCTGGGTCAGAGATGGACAGTAACAGGTCATCCGCGATGCAGCGAAAGGTTGTGCTCAGCACCTCCCTCCACCTGCCCCGGGACCGACCGGACCTGAGGGCCACCGGCAGGGGTTCAACAGTAACGGGGAAAGTGGAAAGCCCTGCCGAGTTCATTAAACATTAAATAGTGATCGTATTATAGTTCTCTTGCTTCAGCAGGGGTTGCAGGTTATCTGTACATTGTGTCAACAGCGTTACAGCCACAAAGTAACACTCGTCGTGCTCTTTTCCCCTTTTTGTTTTCTTGTGGTTGGTTGAGGTTACAGCGGCGAGGTCAGGGAAAGTGTCACTTCAGGCAGCCACAACGGAGAGATCTGACAGATGTGACACTGCACTGATGACATGAATAAAGTAAATAAAATAGGCTAATTAGGTAAAAGATCATGACTTACCTACATATCCACAGTTGTGTTTTCCTAATAACAGACAGGTGACTTCATGAACAAAAACAATTCAGTTTTGATTTTCACATGTATTAATATTAATATTTTTATATCATTAATATTCTTAGCATTCATGGATTCATTGACACTCAATGTAGCTGTAGCCTAATAGACACAACTTGGTCACCCATTTTCTGGTCACCCTAAGGGGAGATGGTCGTTCATTTTAGAAAGAGCACAGCCCCACCCTCCCACTATCATCCTGTGTGACTCCCCCAGTCACCACTGTGGACTCCTTCAGCTTCCTGGGCACCATCATCTCCCAAGACCTCAAGTGGGAGCTGGAAATCACCTTCCTCGCCAAAAAGGCCCAGCAGAGGATGTACTTCCGGTGGCCGCTGAAGAGGTTCAGCTTGCCAAAGACAATGATGACAGAGAAGGTGATTGGCTGTGATCTCCCATCACTTCAGGACCTGTACGCCTCCAGGACTCTGCAGCGAGCAGGAAAGATTGCAGTTGACCCCTCCCTCCCTGGACACAAACTGTGTCAGACTCTCCCCACTGACAGAAGGCTGCGGTCAATCAGGACCAAAACCTCTTCCGTCTGCAGCTAGCCTCATCAACAAGGCCCGAGTCCCTCACTGACAGACTTTATTTATATAACTGTATGTTTGTCTGCCTGTAGCACCTTATCACAAATTGAAATTCCTTTTATGTGTAAAACACTACTTGGCTATAAAGCTCTTTCTGATTCTGATTCTGATCCCTGCTTTGGCGTCTACAAAACCACCTTCACCTGCTTCCCAGCAAGTCAAGCTACATTTGTGCACAAAACTAAAAGTAGAACAAAGCTACAAATAAGTTTGTATTTGACACACAAAGTTCACTTCAGTGTCCATATTACAGGTTTATGAAAAGTTTACTTTTGGAATGAAATACCGAAGAAAATGGGGCGGTGTCTCACAGCAAGAAGGTCGTGGGTTCAAATCCGGTTGCCCCTCTGTGTGGAGTCCCGTGTCTCGTGGGTTCTCTCCAGGTGCTCGGCTTCCTCCCACCATCCAAAGACATGCAGACTAGGTTAACTGGTGTCTCCAAAATTGTCCTTAGGTGTGGATGTGAGTGTGAGTGGATTAAACAGGAAGGACATGTTCACCTCCCTGAAATCAAGTTCTCAGGTAAATGACAGCTTCTCACAAAATTTTGAATTTGTGGAGATAATAATCTCAAGAACAAACTCTTTTTTCTCAAATTAATGCAACCAGCTTCCTCTTCTTCTTAATGATAGCTTGACTCATGTGGCACCACATTTTATATTTATTATTTATTATGTTTATATTTTGGTTCAGAGTAAAGTGTTTTGACAAGTAGTGGATTGCACTTGCATAACATTATAAATGCAGCAGAACTACATATAAATATATTTTTATTCCATACTTTCTTGTCTTAGACACCTGCGCTAAAATGTTAGACTAATGTGGTTAACATACTGTGCACGTTAGTCACCAAGCAAACACAGGACTGAAGCAGGACATTTCATTTCCTCCCTTGTTTGTTTTCAGGCTTCTTGTTGTATGTTTCACATCTTGGTATTTGATTGTCTGTAACCAAGTTTTTTTTCCTTCACTCTGCTGCAATTGACAAGGAACTCATGCTGCGTTGAAGGCAACTCGGAACTGGGAAATTTCTGACATCCAACTAGAAAAAGTACTTTGGAGCGCCATTTGAAGTCGGATACCCAACTTCGTGAACTTCGGAGAAAAAATATGTCCCCGACTTCACGGTAGCAGCGAATGACGTCACACAACAATGGCAGCTCCGTGGAAGCACACATTGTAAATGGTAAAGCATGAACTCAAAGGCAAAGTATTCAAATAAAATAATACATACTAGTATCAAATAGTAAAACTCGTTCTGCATGTAAAGTGTACAGAAATATTTTGTCAGTGTAATTAGGTAGCTGGTTACAGTGAACAATCTCTGAAAGTCATCTTCTCTATCCAAAAGTTATTCAGCAAAATGTTAAAAATGCCCAGAAATGTGAAAACATTTGGAAATATATCCTACAACTTTTACTGACTTTTGAGGATTACCAACTGATGTAGCTAGAAGGATACACAGTTAACGAGTAATGTGTATTTCCCACTTGTTTTAAATAAAATGGTCATCCTTTTAATTAACACCAAGTGTACTGTTGAGGAAACAAAGGAAAAAAAACTTTGTCACGGTCAGCCATGATTATTGTTTATATTTAGCGTCATGCACCACCATGCAGCTGAAACGCTTTGAGGTCAGAAGTCGTGTATTTCAACTTGGAAATTTCCCAGTTCCGACCGCTCTGGAACGCGACATCATTCCAGGTTTTTCATTGGTGACTTGTTTGCACAGAGAGAGGCAGGTCTTTCCCCTCAACACAATAAATAGCAGGTGTGTGTTTCACTGCAATCACTTCAACTCAAACCAGCTCTTCTGACACCATGCTCTGCTCCAGACTCTGCACCACACTGTGTAAGTACGCAACTAACTTACTACAAGGTAGATTTATTCATCATTTTACAGCACAGGGTTGTATAATGAGATTAAGTTGTAGTTCCCTTTAAGCTACTCACAATTTATATTCTGTAGATGAGTGGATCAAGAACAAGTCACACCAAAAAATAGCTATTTTGCATGGTGCAGTGCTGAGATTGAGTTTAGGGGTCTCACTGGGGGAAGAAGCTGCTCTGTAGTCTGGTGGACAGCAGATACTTGTGGCAGCAGGGTGACCAAGCTGTGGCTGGTGGGTTCTGTCTTTCAGTATCCTTTGGACTCTGCGCAGGCACTTCAGCTCCCCAATATAACTGATGATCGGTAGATGGGTACTAATGATGTCCTGAGCAGTTTTAATCACCTGCAGCAGTCCCAATAATTAAAAATACCAATATCTGGCTCTGCATTTATAATGATAAGGACCTGGGAGTTTAATATTGCTGATGGTTAAGCAATGTTTGACTTCCATCCTTTTTGGTGTGTATGGACAAGGATTTTGGTTCAGGCCCTGGGAGCACACGGTGATTATTTTATTACGCCGACCCAGTTTTTGAAGAACCATGTCGACTACAACCAAGAAGAGATCAAAGTGGCTCAATTTTATTTCTTTTACTGCAGATGGGTATTAATTGTTTACTTACAGTTCAGATCACTGATTTATAAACATATTGACCTGTGAATATTTCAGTGTTGCCATCAACTCCCAGAACAATGTTAAACTGGATTTACACAGAAGTTACAAGACTAAACTTAAAAATGTGTTCTTCTCTTCCAGTGCTGGCAGCAACATGTTTGCTTATGAGAGCAGGTAACTGGATGTTGGAATTCTGTATTACAAGTTTAGATTATCCTTCCAGAATGATCCATGATTCTCATACATTTTATATTTTTACAAATACCTGAGTCACAGCTATACACAGTTCTGTGATCAGTACTTTGAGAGCAACTATTAAATTCTCACACATGGCTTTTTAACTCTTTGTCCACTGGTCTGTTAACTGTCTTTTCACAAACTACTTTCACTTTCCTTTCCTGTTTTTTACCTCCATCATTGACTTCACTAATCCTCCTTCTCTCTGCCTCTATTACACGCTCATCCTAACTGTAATCCCAGCTGTTGAAAAACTGATTCCACAAGTATGTATTTATTCCAATTATAGAACCAACTTTTCATTCTAGGACTTTCTCGAGCCACTACGACCCCAGTGCACGTGATCACATGTGATGACTCCATCCAACACCTGAGCTGTGGTATGACTGAACTCAATCAACAAATACACCTTGAAGTTTTTGTTAAGGCAACAGGCAAAATAATTTAGTTCCCCTCTACGTGCACTACTTGCACTTGCGTTTCAAGTTCCCACTTTTAGGCTTTTTTTTTTTCTTCATTTGAAAGTACTGTAAATACTGGTGACTAAGAGAACCGAGAGGCTACTGACTTTGTCTACTGTTGACAGTATAGAAAAATAAAACTTCGTCTCTGTATCATCCTTGTTTCCCTCTGGTGTGTAGCACCAAATGGAGCGATCAGTGTGCAGACCGCTGTGTATGGACGTGCAGACAGGATGACCTGCGGTAAGGGCGGACATCGAGATGACCGTTCACATCACCATGGCAACACAAAGTGTTCTCTCTCCGTCACCTTGGATATGGGGAAAAGGTACGACTCAGTATTAGAATCTAGCACCACCAGCAGGTCAGCACTTTCATTCCTGCCGTAAAATAACAAAACATCTAGATAACTGGCACCAGATTTTATACAGTCATAGTCACCAGAGGATGAATCCTAAAGACTCCATGAGGTTGACATTTTTGGCATGGAAATATCTCAGCAACTATTGGATGGATTCATTCAACCATTACTAGCTTAAATATATATAATACTGTAGAATAACGCAGTTGAGAGACATCTGACTAACTGTACCCCACAAGTTATAGGACAATTCCTTCACACATCAGCAATGCAAAGCGTGATGTAAATTGCTTCACATGGTAAGTTTGTGAAGGCTGAAGCTGGAAACGAGCTCTTTTTCTCCTCCCTGCAGATGTAATGGCACGAGGGTGTGTGGCGTAGACCCAGACGTCTTCCGTGCTTCTGATCCCTGCCATGGCCGCCGCAGATATCTGGAGACCACCTACACCTGCCTCCCAGAAGCAAGTGAGTGACATGCAGCTAACTTAAAACGAAGCCCCAAAGAAGTCTGACTGCAACATGTCTAATGTTAATCTTTACTTTGACAGTCATCAGCGTAGCATGTGAGGAGTCTTCGGCAAACCTGCAGTGTCGTAAGACCACACCTTCTCCTTCGTATTTTTGGTGGATTAATGTGATAAGGTGTTAGGGGTCTTTTTGTGGTTCAACACAGATACTGAATATCATCTCGTCTTTGTCAGCTGCAAAACAGGTTATATTCGTCTACAATGCACAATATGGACGCCGTGACTCCACCACGTGTTCTTCCCAACGACCTGCCTCTCAGGTCCAAAATGTCCACTGCTTCAACCCCACAAGCAAAGTTGCTCAAAGGTACAGCTGCCAACTCATCTTGTTAAACAATGGGGATTAATATCATCCACATTAATCTTTCTCATGTTACATCCATATTACCTGTGTTCACTCTGTATCCACAGCTGTAACGGGAAAAGCAGCTGTACTATCAAAGCCAGCAACTCAGTGTTTGGAGACCCCTGTGTTGGCACTTACAAGTACCTGGAGGTGGCTTACACATGTAAAAGTAAGTACTTCAAAGGCCCTGTTGGGATGTTTCGCTCCACTGAAGCTGATCTGTGGTCGTGTAAAGCAAAATATCAGTATGTCGACATGATGTTGTTAGCAGACTCCTGCTTACACATAAAACAAGGATGTGCCATTCATTGAGGTCGCGTTAATTCTTGAGCTGTTTTCTTTAGCTTATCTGGGGCTGGGTCCCGATGGCAGCAGGCTAGATGTAACAGTTGTGCTGTGTACATCTGAACCCAACTTAAGTCTACTACTAGTTGTCCCTACATGAACAAATGGAGTCTTATGATAAGAGAATATTTAAGATCACCCAGATTTTCTAACAAAACCTTGTTTGAATTCTTAGCTTACAGAGGACTTCTGAGAATGTGTTTCATTTGTATGTTCAAACAGTGTTTTCACTGTTATATTAAAAGAGAACATTTTCCAAATTGTCAAATGTAACGCTGTCTTGGGTTACAAGGTTGGCTGGGATTCTGGAGTGTCATTGTTATGGTTTCTAAACTGACTGAACAATGGCTGTGGTAAACAAAGGGTAAATGAAGGTATACTTACCAGACTTTATTATAGTGAGTAAAAGGTAGTAAGTGGACCTGGATTCAACATTGTCAAACTGCTATTTTCTGGTCGAGGATGAACTTTGATGCTCAGTGTGTAAAATGGTGAATTATTCTTCAGTAACGGAACATATTTGAGCTCTTAGAAACTTAATTCATCTGTCTAAAGTAAATGTGTTCTCTTGTTTTGCAGAGCCTGGGAATTAACCAAGAAAACTTGGCAATGTACGGAGTCAGCGGATGAAACCAAGAAACACCTGAAAATTAAACAGTTTACCATCTCATACTGGGCCACGCTTCTAAAATACTTTTGGCCATACAGTTACTCTACAAATGAATTGAAATGGGAACCCAAGTTGATTTAATAAGCCTTTGATCAAGTAATTGACTTTTCTGTTATCATCTTGTGATCCACAAATAAAATTTGCCTCTCCTCACCTTGTGTTCTGGTTCATTACAATAAATGATCAAATGCTGTAGTTCAGTCCCCTAGCTAATATTTCTTGTGTTGAAAGCTTCAACTTGTATTGATTTCTTAAAATCAAAGATCTGTCTCTGCCGTTAGAAACGCCGATACTAATTTAAATGAGATTAGCCTGTATCGGCCGACCAACTTAATCCGGGCCTGCCTGACTTGAACCTCACAAAATCTCTGGGATTTAAAGAAGGCAGTTACAGCATGCAAATTTCAGAGTATTACTGAACTGGAGTCTCACTGGTTATGAGGAAATGGGGCCTGGATTCCTCAGAAGCTGGTGTCTGGCTATAAATTTTGTTTGCGGGGTCTTAAAGTGATAAAATCAATTTTAACAAGGTATTAAATTTTGAAGAGATTTTTTTTTCAGTGTGAAAATCCTGTTTTTCCCAAAGTTAGTTTGCTAAAAGTGTCTGAACACTTTTATTTATAGTGCACAGCCAAAAACACTCGACAGGCAGAGAGCAGCGACTGTGATTCGATCAGCTGTAACGTCAGGTGCAGGCATCACCTGAGTGCGTGTTTCTCAAACGCCCAAAAAATAGATCTGTTCAAACCCGGAAAAGATTTAAGAGTACAACCAACAGTAATCTCCCACCCGCCGGACCCTCAGTGCTGATGCGTCCAAAACATAGTCGAAGTAGCGGGATTAACCGGGTGGCCAGTCAGCTCTGTGGTCACGTGAACAACCCCGTTCCTGAAAAAACAAGAGCGAGCTGTGGCGCCAGCAGTGGAATCGGTAAGACAGAAGGCCACAGGAGAATCCAGCGAGTCAGTGGGTTTTGCTAATGTTAGCTGGGTAATTAGCTAAATCGCTGCCTTTTATTGAAACACGTTGAACTTTTCATGAAGGCGGCGCTCTCATCAGCGTCACTGTGAACAGACCAATCACAGCCTGGATGGAGCAGGATTTAAAATAAGTTTGATGTGCTGCGACAAACTTTATAAATGTTGAACTCAATGTTCTGCAGAAACTCTTCGGATTATTGACGAATTAGCAGCCCAAAACCTAGGTTGGAGACTCTCAGGTAGCCTAGAGCGTCTTTCTGGCACAAAGTTAATGAATAAAAAACAACCCAAACTGAAACAGCTGGAATTTGAAATAATATTAAACTAGGGGTCATTTATATTCTATTATATGAAATTATATTGAATATAGTAACAATGAATATATTAATGTCAAACTTACAGTTTACTCTTAAATTAACATTATACTTTTAATTTAATGTTATATTATTATACTAATCCAGTCATTTAGACTAGTTCCTCCTCCAGGTTGTGCCTGTGCTACACCACCTACACTACTTAAATTATTCATCGCTCAATTTATTCTCTTCATCTTTGTTCCCTCCTGGTCTGTTTGAATTTTGTTGTATTAATCAAGTGGTTGATGAAAGTTATCACACATATCATTGCAGGCAAGCTCACATTGTATAGTTTAAACCAACTGTACACTGTGAATTTGCACTGTGTTTCACATGATTTGCTGTAATTTTGCGTACATAAACGTCATAGCTTTTGTAAGACAGCTGCTTTTTGCAGGAAAATCTAACCAGTCCTTGAAAAAGAAAACAGTTGGCTCATACAGGCTGTTCTAGGCAACTGAGAAAAGTTGGTGAATGCTTCAATTTTTAGGTGGCGTTACAACCTGATGACATATAGGCAATCAATATGTTATATTATATTATATAATATATTTAAATTCCTTTTAAAAACTCAAATGTCCCTTTTAAAAGGTGTGTGGCTGATTTAATCGGTTAGCTCAAAGTGGAGCTGCAGTCTTAACATATGTTGAAAAGGTCTTGAAAAGGTCTTGAAAAGGTATTGAATTTTACTTAAAGATTCCTTTATATACCCTGCCAAGCCTCCATTCTGGGGCCTCTTCTGTTTAATAGCTACATGCTTCCACTGGCTCAGATGATTAAAAACAACAAAATATGTTATCATAATTATGCAGATGACATGCAAATTTATATAACCATATCACCATGTAATAGCGCTGAGTAACTGTATTGAACAAATGAACAGTTGGATGTGCCAGAATTTTCTTCAGTTCAACAAAGATAAAACTGAAAGTATTGTTTTTGGAGCCAAGGCAGAACGATTGAAAGTCAGTGCTCTGTTTCATTTGCTAATGTGAAAAACTACAAACCAAGCCCCCTGAAGCGATGTGCCCGGAAAACTCGCCGAAAACCCACGGTGGGTGAGCTCATGTTCTCTCCGCCTGCGGCCCCTTGAGGCAGACAGAGCGGTGTGAGCTCGCTGACTGCTAACGCGTCCCGACCTCCGAAGCAGCGGAAAACCAACGCCTGTTGTCTGAGCGGCCCACTGGGAAAAGACATCAGTGGATCCCGGGCGGCACCCTGAAGCGAATGAACAGCAGGGGAGAGTCGCCGAGAGACCACCGTGGGAGAGCTTGCTCTGCTGCAGCCGCGGCCCCTCGAGGCGGCAGAACAGTGAAAGCTTGCTGGAGGTTGGCACGTCCCAAGCGCCGTCGGGAAGCAACGCTTGTCGCCTACACCTCCGTGAAGGAGAGGACCTCGGCCGGTCTCCCTCGAAGGGGTGCGCGAGGGGTCTTGATGGTGGGCCCCCCTAGATGAGATCTCAGGACCCTTTCCCTTGAGTCCGTCAAGACTGAATGACGGTCCTCAGACCCATCGTTTCTGGGGGAGCTGTGGCCGAGAGTGCCGCCTTGTGTCCCAGGTTTGTTGAGGGGACCACAGGAAGCGGCAGCAGCTTCTGGCTCCAGTGGTAGGAGCTAGGCGAGGGCTGAGCTCATCTCTCTTCAGCCGTCGCCGTCCTGGGCGCAGACCGGTGGGGGAGATACCTCACAGTAATAACGATAAGTCTAGTTGATGACATAGTTTTGTGTGCGCGCGCACGATTCACTGTTCACGTGCGGACATTCTCTGTGCGGAGTGAAAACAAGCATGGCGGAAGGTGGACGTGAGGCTGAGGAGGAGCTTGTTGTCAAGCGAGGAGCTACCTCCACAATTTGGAACTGGTTTGGTTACAGAAAATCAGATGAGGAGCAAACCGTAATATGCAAAGTTTGCAGAAAAACAGTGGTTACAAAGAGTGGAAACACGTCCAATTTGTTCCAACATCCAAAACACAAACACAAACCAGAGTATGATGAATGTCTGAAGATACCGCGAGGCAACGGTGGCGAAATCTACAAGTGGACCTAGGGGTAAGAAAATTACCACCCAGGCGAAAACTGCCAGCGCATTTGCTAGTTTAGGTCCCTTATGATAAGCAAAGTAAACGAATTGACGGAAGTAGTGGCGTTTTGTTTGACAAGAGACATGTTGCCATTCCAAACTGTCGAAAAAGAAGGATTCAAGCGAATGATCCATAAACTGGACCCAAGCTACAACATGCCCTCAAGGGATGAGGTATGAAGAGTGCCGCGATAGGCTACAAACATCACTGTTCACGGCGGATTTTTTATGCTTCAACTGCAGACATGTGGAGTAGCAGAACGACTGAGCCGTACATTAGCCTTACGGTCCACTACATAACGAGTGACTGGAGTTTGAACAGCTGTTGCATCCAGACAAGTTTTTTCCCAGATGAACACACGGGTGAAAACATCGCGAGTGGCTTGAAGCAGTTTCTTCAAGAATGGAATTTAGATGAGGAGAAACAGGTGTGCCTAACAACGGACAGCGGGGCCAATGTAGTAAAAGCAGCCACTCTAAACATGTGGAAAAGAATGTCTTGCTTTGGCCATTGTCTACACATTGCTATTGGTAAGTTTACTCTTTTTCTCTCAGTGTCAGTATATTTAATGCATGCACACTTAATATATTACCTGTATTTATGTATTTGTTTCTGGATTAGTAACGTGACTGACTATGCAGTATTTTGAACAGCAATTCTTTACATTAGCTAATGTTTATATTATGTGCATTTAATATTAAATGTTTAATTATTTACATTATTTTTTTAGTTTCATCTATTTTAATTTTAACTTCACTTTAACTTTTTTCTTTTAACTTTTTTTTGTTTTTGTTTTTTTATTGTATTTATTTCATTCTTGTGCAAAAGAAACATAAATAAATAGTTTTGTTGTTGTTTTGTAGAGAGAAGCATGAGGGATACCAGGATTGACAGAGCTGTGGGAGTCTGTAAGAAGATTGTCAGTGTTTTTTAGCACAGCTGGAAAAAGCAGCTGAACACTCAAAGATGCTCAAGACACAAACTTGTGACTTAATCGGCAACACGATGGGGATCAAGGCAGAAGATGATCGAGCGGATACTTGAGCAAGAGAAGGCAATTACGCAAGTCCTGGCTGCTGACAGGTCAATCAGGCATCTGGTGCCTACTTGGCAGGATATTGATGTCCTAGACTCTGTCAGTAAAGCACTTGGGCCTCTTCTTGATTTTACAGATGCCCTCTCTTCTGAAAACTATGTCACAGTGTCATGCTTAAAGCCTACTCTTCACCTATTCAACAGCGAAGCTGCTGCAGGGGAAAGATGAAGACACCGATCTCACCAGGACAATTAAAAGTTCAATATTGGACTACATGAACACCAAATATGGTGACCAAGAGGTTCAGAACTTGATCAACATGGCAACAATTCTTGATCCACGCTTCCGCACTCAGTATATGAGTCAAGAAGAGATCCTGGTCATCAAAGCCAGAGTAGTCACAGAGGTGGAATCCCTTTCTGTCATGCCAAGTGATGCTGGCTCTTCTACCCCTGTAACGTCATCTGAATCAACAAAAGAAGCTCAGAGTGCATCTAAAAGGCAGAAGAAGAGTCTTGGAAGTTTTTTCAAGAAACCAGCTGCTGAGATGACCACCCTTTCTGAAACAGAGAAAATTGAGGCTGAATTAAAACTACCTTCATGGGCCACTTGCAGATGGTGAAAGCAATCCCCTTACGTGGTGGAAGGTACATGGGGTGAATTTCCCTAACATCAGTCGTTTGGTGAAAAAGTACTTGTGCATCCCCGCCACTAGTACACCCTTCTGAAACCAGCTACAGTGAATATGTTGGTCTTCTTGACCAAAAATCTTAAGGTGTGAGCCCTGTTCTGTTTTTGAAAGCTACTGAATCACACTAGTATGTGAGTATATCAGTGTTTACAGTTTAATTAAACTTTTATTTAATTTTAATTTATTGATTTGTTTTTAATTTATCTTCTTGTTTTGCACTATTTTGTAAACTATCTGAAGACATAGTTGGGATCATTACTTTTGATACAGTGTTTGCACTATTTTTACAATTTGTTCCATGGGACAAGAGACTTGATAATTTAACTACCTAATTGGTGTTAGCATGTTCCACTTACGTATTATATTTACATTCTAAGAGTGTGTTTCACTCTGAACTTCTTTACTTTATCAGGATTTATTTGCAATTGTACTCTTGTTATAATTTTGAAACACAACTGAAGACATGGTTGGTGATTGTTACTTTTGCTGTTTGCTTTGCACTATTTTTCCACCATGAGAGTATAAATAAATAAAGAATTTGTGTTTACATTTTAAACTTGTAATTGATTTGAATTATTATTATTGTTGTAATTGTTGTTGTGTGATGTTTTTCAGCACAGTCACTGGAACACAACTTAAACATAACATAATCTGATATTTTACAGAAGAAAATAATTTATCGTCATTTGTATCGTTATCGCAATAAATCCCTGAAGTTACCGTGATAAATTTTTTAGGCCATATCGCCCATCCCTAAGCTCAACTCTCGCTGCTGCCACTGCCAGGGACAACGGCAGGCTGCAGCGTAGCATTCGCTCTGCAGAGAAGGTGATTGGCTGCAATCCATCATCTTCCATCATTTCAGGACCTGTACACCTCCAGGACTCTGAAGTGAGCAGGAAAGATTGCAGCTGACCCTCCCTCCCTGGACACAAACTGTGTCAGACCTCCCCCTGGCAGGAGGCTGCGGTCTATCAGGACCAAAAACTCTTCCTGTCTGCAGCTAGCCTCATCAACAAGGCCTGACTGACACTCCCTCCTTTCAAGTAATAGAAATGTCTCATTTCATGCACAAACCTGGCACATTGCAAATATTTGTTGTTAATTGTTGTCAATCGTTGTTGGTCTATATTTTTATATTGTCAATTTATATATTTATGCACACAATACTCTCTTCCGTTGCAATACGTCTTCACAACACAAACGCAGAATATTGCACATGTAAATATCTGCCATGTGGTTCTTTCTCTGAAAATAGTTGAATTATTTTTCTCTATTCTTTTTATTATTCTTATATAACTTGCATTGGTTATTCCATATTTATATATTTCTAGATTTATTCATATAACTGTATGTTTGTCTGCCTGTAGCACCTTATCACCAAAGGTGTCATAACCCGGCTCAAAGGCCATGACAAATGCGGAGAGGACACGGAGGATTGCCAAAAATAACCATTTATTGTAACAACTTAAATAACTAAACTAATAATCAATGATATAGAGTGTGTTAGTCAGTGAAATCAGTGGTGTAAATGTGAATGAGTGTATGGTGCTTGGGTGTTGAGGAGTAGTAACAAAGAAAATGTAACGAAACAAAGGATTGCTGCGTCGGCGGCTACAGCTGGCAGGATTGGGACCAGATCAGGGGGGAGAGCGAGAGCAAAAGGGCCGGAGTATTTATCCTCCCACAGCGTTGGTCCCAGGTGCTCCCAATCTGGTTTGGGAGCTGATACCTTCAGGGACAAAAGGAAATCAGTAAACTGACCCACACCACACAGTTAACCACCCAACTAGGCAGGCCGTCACAAAGGAAATTCCTCTTATGTGTGAAACACTACTTGGCAATAAAGCTCATTCTGATTCTGATCCCTGCTTTGACGTCTATAAAAACCTGGAGACCACCTTCACCTGCTTCCCAGCAAGTCGCTTACATATCTGCACAAAACTAAAAGTGGAACAAAGCTACAAATAAGTTTTCATTTGACACACAAAGTACATTTCGGTGTCCATATGACAGGTTTAGCTGGGGTGAGGTGACAGGTGAGCTGGGATTGGCTCCAGCCCCCCGCGACGCTGTATGCAGGATAAGCGGTTGACAATGGATGGATGGACCCAAAGAAAATGAACTTTTCTCAATATTCTAATTTTTGAGATGCACCTGTACATTACGTGATAGCTGATGGTTTACACTGGAGTTGCTTCAAAGCCCAGGGCGTCTCATACGGATGCTGATACCCAGGGATGACACCCGACTCAGATCCAAAGTTTTTTTAAAACACCCGGCAGGAACAGAATACCTGAAAGAACTGATGAGGTCTTCAGCTTTTCTGAGCCTTTTTCATGCCTGATGTTAAAGAGAACATTTAGAGGAAATACTGGTAAGAACAGCACTATCCTCACTCAGTGAGTTGGTGTGTCCACTGAGTATTTCAGTTCAGTGGACAGAGAGCTTGTTGACGCTGCCCCTGTCATCGAAAACTTTACTTTCAAACAATTAGATCAGATTTTATTTGACTATTTTTCTGAATTAATGATGCCCAAAATAAAACTGAATTAACAGAACAGTCAGGAAGGACATGTTTGCTTCCCTGAAATCAAGTTCTCAGGTAAATGACAGCTTCTCACAGAATTTTGAATTTGTGGAGATAATAATCTCAAGAACAACTTTTTTTCTCATATTAATGCAACCAGCTTTCTCTTCTTCTTAATGATCGCTTGACTCGTGTGGCACAACATGAGGTAGACATTTTGGTTCAGAGTGAAGTGTTTTGACAAGTAGTGGATTGCACTTGCATAACATTATCAATGCAGCAGAACTAGAAATAAATATATTTTTATTCCATACTTTCTTGTCTTAGACACCTGCGCTAAAATGTTAAACTAGGATGGTTAACATACTGTGCACGTTAGTTGCCACAGGCTTCACATAAACTGAAGCAAACACAGGACTGAAGCAGGACATTTCATTTCTGCCCTTGTTTGTTCTCAGGCTTCTTGTTGTATGTTTCACATCTTGGTATTTGATTGTCTGTAACCATTTAAAGTTTCTCCTTCAGTCTGCTGCAACTGACAAGGAACTCATGCTGCGTTGAAGGCAACTCGGAACTGCGAAATTTCTGACATCCAACTAGAAAAAGTACTTTGGAACGCCATTTGAAGTCGGATATCCTACTCGTGAACTCGGAGAAAAAATATGTCCCCCGACTTCACGAGTAGCAGCCGAATGATGTCACACAACAATGGCAGCTCCCGTGGAAGCACACATTGGAAATGGTAAAGCATAAACTCAAAGGCAAAGTATTCAAATAAAATAATACATACTAGTATCAAATAGTAAAACTCGTTCTGCGTGTAAAGTGTTGTAGAAATATTTTGTCAGTGTAATTAGGTAGCTGGTTACAGTGAACACTCTCTGAAAGTCATCTTCTCTATCCAAAAGTTATTCAGCAAAATGTTAAAAATGCCCAGAAATGTGAAAACATTTGGAAATATATCCTACAACTTTTACTGACTTTTGAGGATTACCAACTGATGTAGCTAGAAGGACACACAGTTAACGAGTAATGTGTATTTCTCAATTGTTTTAAATAAAATGGCCATCCTTTTAATTAACACCAAGTGCACTGTTGAGGAAACAAAAGGAAAAAAACTTTGTCAGGTCAGCCATGATTATTTTTTACATTTAGCATCATGCACCACCATGCAACTGAAACGCTTTGAGGTCGGAAGTCGTGTATTTCAACTTGGAAATTTCCCAGTTCCGACCGCTCTGGAACGCGACATCATTCCAGGTTTTTCATTGGTGACTTGTTTGCACAGAGAGAGGCAGGTCTTTCCCCTCAACACAATAAATAGCAGGTGTGTGTTTCACTGCAATCACTTCAACTCAAACCAGCTCTTCTGACACCATGCTCTGCTCCAGACTCTGCACCACACTGTGTAAGTACGCAACTAACTTACTACAAGGTAGATTTATTCATCATTTTACAGCACAGGGTTGTATAATGAGATTAAGTTGTAGTTCCCTTTAAGCTACTCACAATTTATATTCTGTAGATGAGTGGATAAAGAACAAGTCACACCAAAAAATAGCTATTTTGCATGGTGCAGTGCTGAGATTGAGTTTAGGGGTCTCACTGGGGGGAAGAAGCTGCTCTGTAGTCTGGTGGACAGCAGATACTTGTGGCAGCAGGGTGACCAAGCTGTGGCTGGTGGGTTCTGTCTTTCAGTATCCTTTGGACTCTGCGCAGGCACTTCAGCTCCCCAATATAACTGATGATCGGTAGATGGGTACTATGATGTCCTGAGCAGTTTAAATCACCTGCAGCAGTCCTAATAATTAAAAGTAAAACTACCAATATCTGGCTCTGCATTTATAAGGATAGACAAGATGGCTGCCACTCCCTTTCTCTGTCCTGATTCTCCCTGAAATTCCACAAAAATCAGCCTAATAGTTGGAGTTGATGGTTAAGCAATGTTTGACTTACATCCTTTTTGGTGTCTATGGACAAGGATTTTGGTTAAGGCCCTGGGAGCACACGGTGATGATTTTATTACGCCTACCCAGTTTTTGAAGAACCATGTCGACTACAACCAAGAAGAGATCAAGTCGCTCAATTTTATTTCTTTTACTGCAGATGGGTATTTATTGTTTACTTACAGTTCAGATCACTGATTTATAAACATATTGACCTGTGAATATTTCAGTGTTGCCATCAACTCCCAGAACAATGTTAAACTGGATTTACACAGAAGTTACAAGACTAAACTTAAAAATGTGTTCTTCTCTTCCAGTGCTGGCAGCAACGTGTTTGCTTATGAGAGCAGGTAACTGGATGTTTGAATTCTGTATTACAAGTTTAGATTATCCTTCCAGAATGATCCATGATTCTCATACATTTTATATTTTTACAAATACCTGAGTCACAGCTATACACAGTTCTGTGATCAGTACTTTAAGAGCAACTGTTAAATTCTCACACATGGCTTTTTAACTCTTTGTCCACTGGTCTGTTAACTGTCTTTTCACAAACTACTTTCACTTTCCTTTCCTGTTTTCACCTCCATCATTGACTTCACTAATCCTCCTCCTGTCTGCCTCTATTACACGCTCATCCTAACTGTAATCTCAGCTGTTGAAAAACTGATTCCACAAGTATGTATTTATTCCAATGTACACCAATTATAGAACCAACTTTTCATTCTAGGACTTTCTCGAGCCACTACGACCCCAGTGCACGTGATCACATGTGATGACTCCATCCAACACCTGAGCTGTGGTATGACTGAACTCAATCAACAAATACACCTTGAAGTTTTTGTTAAGGCAACAAGCAAAATAATTTAGTTCACTGTAAGTGCACTACTTGCACTTGCGTTCCCACTTTTAGGCTTTTTTTTTTTTCTTCATTTGAAAGTACTGTAAATACTGGTGACTAAGAGAACCGAGAGGCTACTGACTTTGTCTACTGTTGACAGTATAGAAAAATAAAACCTCGTCTCTGTATCATCGTTGTTTCCCTCTGTGGTGTGTAGCACCAAATGGAGCGATCAGTGTGCAGACCGCTGTGTATGGACGTGCAGACAGGATGACCTGCGGTAAGGGTGGACATCGAGATGACCGTTCACATCACCATGACGACAAACAGTGTTCTCTCCCCGTCACCTTGGATATGGGGAAAAGGTACGACTCAGTATTAGAATCTAGCACCACCACCAGCAGGTCAGCACTTTCATTCCTGATGTAAAATAACTCAACATCTAGATAATTGGCACCAGATTTTATACAAACACTCATTACCAGAGGATGAATCCTAAAGACTCCATGAGGTTGACATTTTTTGGCTTTGAGGGCAATATCGCAGCAACTATTGGATGGATTCATTCAACCATTACAAGCATATATACTGTAGAATAACGCAGTTGAGAGACATCTGACTAACTGTACCCCACAAGTTATAGGACAATTCCTTCACACATCAGCAATGCAAAGCGTGATGTAAATTGCTTCACATACTACGGTTGTGAAGGCTGAAGCTGGAAACGAGCTCTTTTTCTTTTCCCTGCAGATGTAATGGCACGAGGGTGTGTGGCGTAGACCCAGACGTCTTCCGTGCTTCTGATCCCCTGCCACGCCGCCGCGAGATATCTGGAGACCACCTACACCTGCCTCCCAGAAGCAAGTGAGTGACATGCACCTAACTTAAAACGAAGCCACAAAGAAGTCTGACTGCAACATGTCTAATGTTAACCTTTACTTTGACAGTCATCAGCGTAGCATGTGAGGAGTCTTCGGCAAACCTGCAGTGTCGTAAGATCACACCTTCTCCTTCGTATTTTTGGTGGATTAATGTGATAAGGGGTCTTTTTGTGGTTCAACACAGATACTGAATATCATCTCGTCTTTGTCAGCTGCAAAACAGGTTATATTCGTCTACAATGCTCAATATGGACGCCGTGACTCCACCACGTGCTCTTCCCAACGACCTGCCTCTCAGGTCCAAAATGTCCACTGCTTCAACCCCACAAGCAAAGTTGCTCAAAGGTACAGCTGCCAACTCATCTTGTTAAACAATAGGGATTAATATCATCCATGTTAATCTTATGTTACATCCATATTGTCTGTGTTCACTCTGTATCTGCAGCTGCAACGGGAAAAACAGCTGTACTATCAAAGCCAGCAACTCAGTGTTTGGAGACCCCTGTGTTGGCACTTACAAGTACCTGGAGGTGGCTTACACATGCAAAAGTAAGTACTTCAAAGGCGCTGTTGGGCTGTCTCACTCCACTGAAGCTGATCTGTAGTCGTGTTAAGCAAAATATTAGCATGTCAACATAATGTTGTTAGCAGACTCCTGCTTATACATAAAACAAGGACGTGCCCTTCATTGAGGTCGCGTTAATTCTTGAGCTGTTTTCTTTAGCTTATCTGGGGCCGGGTCCCGATGGCAGCAGGCTAGATGTAACAGTTGTGCTGTGTACATCTGAACCCAACTTAAGTCTACTACTAGTTGTCCCTACATGAACAAATGGAGTCTTATGATAAGAGAATATTTAAGATCACCCAGATTTTCTAACAAAACCTTGTTTGAATTCTTAGCTTACAGAGGACTTCTGAGAATGTGTTTCATTTGTATGTTCAAACAGTGTTTTCACTGTTATATTAAAAGAGAACATTTTCCAAATTGTCAAATGTAACGCTGTCTTGGGTTACAAGGTTGGCTGGGATTCTGGAGTGTCATTGTTATGGTTTCTAAACTGACTGAACAATGGCTGTGGTAAACAAAGGGTAAATGAAGGTATACTTACCAGACTTTATTATAGTGAGTAAAAGGTAGTAAGTGGACCTGGAGTCAACATTGTCAAACTGCTATTTCCTGGTCGAGGATGAACTTTGATGCTCAGTTTGTAAAATGGTGAATTCTTCAGTAACGCAACATATTTGAGCTCTTAGAAACTTAATTTGTCTGTCTAAAGTAAATGTGTTCACTTGTTTTGCAGAGCCTGGGAATTAAACAACAGAACATGGCAATGTACGGAGTCACCGGATGAAATGAAGAAACCAATGAAACATTGAAATTCCAAATCCAGCATCTGGCCAAAAGTATTTGGGTCCCTGAACATTAAATTCAAGCAGTTGTTCAGCATCTCATACCAGGCTAGTCCAGTGTGTTGGGCTTAGTGTCAACATGTTTGGCCACATAGTTTAAATACAGTTACAACAAATCAAAATGGGATCAAAACTATAAAGCCCTTGGATCAAGTAATTTTTTATTTTTTTTTTGTTATTTGTGGTGTCAAATATTCTTCTTGCCTCACCTTGTGTTCTGGTTCTTGCACTAAAATATGAAATGGTATAGTTCAGATGCTTAGCTAATTCTAGGAGTTTAGGTGTCTTATTTGTGTTGGTATATTCTGTTTTGAAGTGGTCTTAGAAGTCTTTAGACATGACTCTGTGCTTAGACTAAATATTATAAAATTGAACATTAAAACAAAGGATTTACACACCTCTAGTAACCTACATTGGGCGGGGGACTAGGATTTGTACCATAATGTACAGAAAGCACAAAATGTAAGGTTTTGCTAAAGGTCCCCCTATGGCAATTTTATAAAATTGTGGTACTTAGAATGCATTTATGTATGTTAATCATTTGTTTCTTGTGGTGGTTTGTTTTTGTTCCAGTCTCTATACCTGTATTGTGTTTATTCCTTAAAGCCCAACCCAGAGGGCTCTTTCACAAAAGCAGAATTTAGAAATCCAGGATAAAGAAATAAGCTAGGCTTGATCTAGTGTGATCAGTGCATCCTGGCATGTTCATCAACAGCTTTCTTCAGAGACCAGTCCATCAGATTTATTGATGCTGAAATGGGAAATGTGTGCAGCATACGACAGTGTTTAAAAGGGGATAAAGGTTTAAGACAAAAATGTACTTAAAAGAAACCTGACCGCAGTATTAAACGTGCAGCAAACAATAGAGGACCAACTGAATAAATAGCTAAAAATATCACTAATTCTTAACTGAAACTGTCAAATATAAAGGTACCATTCATGGAAACATGTCAAACCTGAGAAGCAGGCTTTAATGTGTCACTCAGCAAATGTATTAATTACAACTTAGTTCATAAACTCAAAAGTTGAAAGTTTCCAGAACTTAAAAATTTGGGTGACATGTACTCGATTACTGTTAAGTTACTGTTGATAAACTTACTGATTAACATTACTCATATTTATAGTTAATGCAACAAAATATTCATTTGACAGAAATAAACAATTTTAAGTATGAAAACCCAGTGTTTCAATATTTTTATTAATACTAATTCAAAAACATTTACTTCCTTATACTCAATTAACCCCAGAACTTAAAATATTTGTGGCAACTGATTGCTAGGGGTTGAGCCGGATACTCGGCGGAAACGAGTAACCGGTACGGATAAAGCATTTTTGCCGAGTAAAACCAGTCAATATTTGTACTCTGATTGAATAAAAATCCTCATTGGGTAGTGTGGTGTCCAACAATAATGCTGCGGTGATGTGTTGGGAAGAAATCCGCTTGACACTGTTCTTGATCTCAAAAATTTATTAAAGCAAGAAGTTCAGCATCAATGACAAGCTCTGCGCAGCAGCTTGGAGAGTGACCCAGCCCGATTGCCACTCTGCCTCACTGTTTGTTACACATAGTTATATAGGATGTCCAAACATCTGGTAATACCATAAAAGGTTGGGTCTGCAAGGTGAGAGGTCAACACCTTAAAAGGGTATAGTACTATTTAGGTTGTAAAACAAGAGGTCAGAAGTCAAATTCCATCACTACTCTTCCTGTAGTAGATCACTGACCCTTTATCTTTGCTGATACAGCTGCTACTTGGAATGCTGTGAGTGAAATGCACAGACACCAGATACCACATATTTCCCCCCTTCGAGACTAAATGAGTCTCGAAAACTAAAATGATCATTTCCAATATATGCTTCTTACAGTTGTATTTTAACAATTTATCAATTTTGTGGAGTGTGAGAACGAAAAACCTGTCCGGCAGCCTTCATTCCAAATTATCCTTCAAAACAATCTAGACAGGAAAACTTTCTCACGGCCCCTCTGCCTTAGGCGGCCACATATGGTACTCCAATTTGTCAACAAAAACATCCTTATCAGTCTATTCAAAAATTTGGTATAGTCAATACATATGAAAACCTCAGGGACTTAAATAAAATCAAAACAATGTCCGAATTCAGGCTAGTCAACCCATCGGACCCTCCAACGGACCTGTCCCTGCCTAGACCCTATATCCCTAAGCATCAAGAAAGAAAGAAAAACCTGAGGTCCCCATGTATTAACTCCCATAACTAACAGTATAAGTCTTTACACAATTAACACCAAAAAGGACATGATAGTTGCCTAAGTATTATCCATTCAAACATGTATTCATCTCTACATCAAAGCAGACACAGGAAGGTTTTCCACTGCAGCTCCTCAACGGTGTCGGCTTTCAGTGTAGTGTTGATGCAGTCCAGGCATGTCCACAATGTCTTTGTCCCAAGTCCATTCATATTGTCCTTGTGTGAGTATCTGAATCCCCATCTGTACACTCCCATATACTCTGGAAGAAAAGAAAACACCAACCAGTATCTTTTGCAAAATAACACATGAAGATTAAAACACAATATATGAAAATACAACTTAATATGAAAATGGATATCTTTCCATTATTACTTCTTCTGGGTCCACTTCAGCTCATCTAAATCAGTCAGTAGTTAACAAAGGCATCTGAGTGTTCTCCCAGGCATCACCACTCCAACCCATCTCAATATCATAGCTTTCGCAAAAGTCAATAACACAGTACAAAAACAAAACATCAAACACAGCTCTAAAAAGGCTGCTATCAAAATCTGAACTACCACTGCTCCCACTGGTCCTAACTGATTTTGTAACCAAGTATTTGCTGACCACCCTGCTCCTTCAGATTGACCAAACGCATCCCTTATACTTTTTAATGCATCTATAACACTAGTGATATTATCAGAACTATCGGGGATCAAAGTATAACAACCATCCTCCGTCAAGTTCATAGCCACACACAAACCACCTTGTTTGGCTAAAATATAGTCGAGAGCCATGTCATGTTTCAACAATGTCAGCCTGTGACTCCTTTGAGTATTTGACAGAAGACTAAATCCTCGTATAGTCTCATTTGCAAAGCCCTGCAATGTATAAGTAATATTATCAATGTGATCTGCCAAAAACGTCACACCATACCATGGAAAAAGTCCAAGTCCCCACTTCTCACCTAAACTTATCCTCCAATGGTAGGATTCAAGATTATTAAATTGTGCCATGTCCCTCTTCACTCTATTTCCAAAACCAGAATCAGAATGAGCTGTGGAAGGTGGTTCTCCTTTTTGGATTGTAAACACCTCATATGGAAGTTTTAGCGTCGCCATGTAACAACATCCTATCCATCCATAAGGTAGAAATATATAGGCCTTATCACCACAAATCCAGCAAATATCTTGAAAATTCCCTATAGTCACATTACCAGGCAACAGCTGATCTCTTACCCTCAAAGTTCTACCCTTCTTACTAGATGGCACAGCAAAGGTTACTTCATATGTGTTTCCACTAACCTTACGGTCATGCTTATCCAAAGACATGTCATGTCATGTAGTCATCACACTCTGATATCCCCATAAACATCCCTGGCCCATCATACGTCCTATTTGAACAAAAACAGCTGTTTGCCCTCACGGGTCTTACCTCCATTGCTTCAGGGATTGCTGTTAATTTATTTTCCTTCTGATCTAACAAATTCACATAAGGTAATTCATTTATCCAAGAACAATTAAGTTTAGGTCTAAACAACTGCGACGCCCAAGACATCACTATATCTGTCGATGATTGTTGCTGATACATTAGCCATGACAGAGCATAAGACTGACACATAACGGATAAAGGTTGAGCCACCGTTTCTAAAATTGAATCCCACGTGCCTGGTGCTGGGACTTTCAACAAGCATGGACCATCCAATTTCTTAAGTGATCTTACAGAATGAGTTAACTGCTGGAACCATAAATTCCTACCTGCCCAATTATCTGTAATTTTCAAAACAGAAGAATCAAACCCATATGCCTTCCACGTAGCTTCCCTCTTCTGTAACGAAGCGATATTGATCAGTCATATCGTCTGGTGTTTGATCAAAAGTAAAGACCTCATTTTGTACCTCATGGGATAATATTCTGAATGATTTCAGATGGCTCTTTATCATTTTCTTCTCCCATTTGCTCCCCAGTTTCCGGCTGTAACATAGATTTCTGAGTTACATCTACCATACCCCTTACTTCCTGGAAGGTTGTAGTCAGCATCTGCATCTTATTAACAATAGTTGTTACTGCCGTAGTAACAACATTCAGTTCTCCTGAAGTTACTGCTGAAATAATTGAGTTAGCTGATGTATTAACTCTGTTGGTTATTTCCAAGGGCAAAGTGACAAATTTCCTCTGTATATTATTCACTCTTGGAGTGACTACTGTAGTATATTGTTCCTGAACTGCTTTGGTGACTTGTGACACTTCAATTGGCTCTAAATCTTTCATCATAAGCATCACCTTACGGGTCACATAACCCTGTATCCCATAATTTTGAAGCGAAACAAGTTTTAACTCTGGATTTAAATAAATGCAACTATATTCCCCTAGATCTTCCCAGGTGGCATTACGCAACAAAAGTGAACAATCACCCACAATTTTCCACCGCCTCATATCATTAAACAGAGAATACTTTCTTTGACTAGGGGGTACACCCTCCTGTCCTGATAACACATCTTCACCGCGACTATTTATCCACTTGGGAGGCACATTACCACCAGTATTCCATCTTTCACACTTACAAGGAAGATATGCCGAACCTCCAAACTTAACCTTTACCACAGTAGACAATAAAGTCGGCGTCGGGGAAACCATCTGAGCCGCCACTGTAGTCAAAAGTGTTACATTTATATTTTTAGAGACTGTTGAGGGGAGCTGAGCTGCTGACTCTCCAAGAGGTACTTCAATCTTAATTTTCGTAACGTTTTGGTCTGACTCTTTTCCGAACTGGTCTGGGGCTATTTTGTCTAAGTGGGACACTGGCTCCTCCTGTAACAGAGGTACAGCCCTTGGTGACCTCTGTGGTTTCACCTTCCACTGAAATAGGCCCCACTGTTTCTGGGACATATTGAAAGTCAATGACCCCAAATCTTCTTTCCTGCCCCTCAATTGCAGGGTCATATCTGGCATTATCAGAAGTGTACACATGATCATCATCATTTTCCACTGAACGGACAACATCTCCGTCTGGGTTTTGGTTCTGGATATTATCATCTGGCTCTCTTGAGCCTTCAACATTTTGGCTGTCCACGAGTGGCACCTCTTCACTAGGCTCTTTAACACAATGTGATAAATGATACCATGCTGGAGACCCTTTAACTTGGACAGCTGTTCCTGTACTACTGAACCACTTCAAATGGTCCCTCACGGCGCTCGTTATACCACTTTCTCCTAAATACCTTCACGAACACCTTGTCCCCAGGTTGCACTGTGCTCCTTCTTTGCTCATCAAGCTTCTCCTGCACCTCTTCTCTCCTTTGCCTGTCAGAAACATATGTGGATAGTTTTTATGGAAGTTGGCCATATATGTGACATACGCCTCATTTCATCCTCTAACAGAGCCAAACTTGGACCCTTGCCGCTTGTTCAGTAAACAAGGCGTAGGCATCCTTCTTCCTGTGACCAGTTCATGGGGCGTTAGACGTAGATCACGCAGCTCACTTGAGCGACACACCATTAATGCCAAAGGGAGCGCTGCTATCCAGTTCAGACCCGTATGTTGACAAATCTTGACAATGCGATTTTTCAACACACCATTCATTTTTTCACAAATCCCTTGACTTTGTGGATGATAAACTGCTCCCAAACGTTGTTTAATACCCAATTTTTGCAAAATCAATTTCACTGTTTTATCCACGAACTCTTTCCCATTATCTGAGGATATTCGATCTGGAAGTCCCCACCTGCTTATGACCTCTCTACACAAAAAACTTAGCCACTGACTGAGCCGCTCTTTCCGCTTGGTTGGACAGGCCTCCGCCATCGTGGAAAATCTATCCACAACCACTAACATGTATCGTTTCCCTTCAACTGGTTTTATCATGTCGACAAAATCAACAACCAACTCACGCATAGGACCCCTTGGGGTGGGAATGTAACCAGGAAGAACAGTCACACCCCTACGGACATTATTTTTCAGACAGATTGTACACCTGCCTATGACATAGTCAATCTGTTCAAGCAAATAAGGTGCCCAAAAACCATATTCCTGTGTGATTTTTCTCTTAACCTCCCCCCTTGCAACATGGGCTAACCCATGTGCTTCCTGAATCATCAGACCTAACAGGTCCAGAGGCGCTACTAGAAGCCCCTCATGATTTCTCCAAAGACCCGTAGAATCCTTAACAGCACCTCGGTCTAGCCATAACTGTTTATCAGTCATAGGAGCAGCTTCCTGCATCAAAATCACCTCCTTAAGCGTAATTTTGTCTTCCAAATCCATCCCATGAGTGACCAAAAGAACCTTGCCCACTTTGTTAGCTCCTGTTACAGCTTTTGCAGCTTCATCAGCAGCTTTGTTACCTTGTGTCACTCTTGACACATCTGTTTTATGGGCTGCACATTTAGCTATCGCTATCTCTTTAGGCCTCATCATAGCATGCAACAGTTTTATTATTTGTGCGTGATGTTGTATTGGAGAACCATCTGTTTTCTTAAATCCCCGACCTTTCCACACTGCTCCAAACAAATGACATACATTATGCGCATATGCAGAATCAGTGTAAATTGTCACTCGCTGTCCGTCTGCCAATAAACATGCTTCTGTTAGCCCCACAAGTTCTGCAAGCTGTGCAGACGCAGGCTGTGGTATTACTTCAGCTTTTTCAACAACAAATCCAGTTCCTTGAGCTTTTACTACTGCATAGCCGGCACACAATTTATCTCCCACACGATAACAAGACCCATCAGTCCAATACTCCAGGTCTGCCTCACGTAGAGGAAGAGCCTGCAAGTCTGATCTAAGCCTTGAGTATTTCTCTGCCTCTTGAACACAATCATGTGGCTCACCATCCTCTGAAGTTGGCAAGTTCTCGGCTGGATTTACTGTATCACACCTCACCAGGGTGACATCTTCCTGCTCCAAGAGTCTGTGATAGTCTCTAAGCCTTGGCATAGTCAATGTGTATTTGCCATAATTCAGTAGATTCCTGATACTATGATGGGTAAGAATTGTCACTGGGTAACCCATCGTAACAGATGATGCTTTTTCATACATTAAATAAACACCCACCAGGGCTCTGTAACACAGTGGTAGCCCTAGCTCCACTTCTGAAAAGGCCGTGGAATAATAGGAGATAGGTTGTGGATTTAACCCTGTACCTGTCGGCTGACAAAGGACTGCACATGCATATTTACCTCCAGTGGAAGTAGACACATATAACAAGAAATTCTTAGAGTAGTCAGGTAGTGTGAGCGCTGGTGCCTCCTGTAACCTCTGTTTGATTGTTTCAAATGCCACAAGGCCTTCTTGCGTCCAGGAGAGATTGCTATGAAGTTGAGCATTCCCAGCATCTTTAACCATTGCTCTCAAAGGCCCTGTTAAGCTAGAATAATCCTCAACCCATGCTGAAGAATAACCAGCAATACCAAGAAATGTCAACATCTCTCTGACAGTTCTAGGCTTCGGAGCCTTACGAATAGCCTCCAATTGACAATCAGAAATGCTTCTGTGTCCATGCGTTATTGTCTGACCCAAGTAAACAACTTTCTCTTGGCAATATTGCAACTTTTTCTGTGAGACCTTGTGCCCCTTTTCTGCCAATATCTGTAGCAATTTAACTGAGTCTTTATGACATGTTTCTTTATCTTTTGAACAGACCATAATGTCATCAATATATTGAATCACAGTGCTCTGCAATACCTGATCTATTCCCACAAGATCGTCTTTCAATACTTTATTAAAAATATGAGGACTATGTTTAAAACCCTGTGGCAATCTCTCATACTCATAGAACTGTCCTTTATATGTGAATCCAAATAAACCCTGACTTTCTATACTAAGCGGAACGCTAAAAAATGCACCACACAAATCTAACACCGTGAAATATGTTGACTCAGGAGAGATTTGGGCTAACAAAGTATGTGGATCTGGAACTTCTGCTGGGAAATCAGTCACCACTTCATTCACTGCTCTCAAATCATGAACCATACGATAAGTCTCATCGGGTTTCTTCACAGGCAACAGAGGTGTGTTACTCCGAGGATTTGTTACTATCTTCAACACACCTGCTTTCAAAAGTCCTTCAATTTGTGGCTCAATTCCTCGAATGGCTTCATCCTTCAGTGGGTACTGATACTTCCAAGGAGGGGCAGCTCCTGGTCGAAGGTCAACTTTCACTGGTTGTGCTGACTTCACAAGTCCAATATCGGTACTGTGTCGAGACCACAAACATTCTGGAACTTGTCGCAACATCTCCTCTTTCATAGAATCTGGTTCCATTTTAGCACTGCAAATAGATTCATGTGTCATCCGTACAGCTTGTGGCTGTCCATGTCCTTTAGCTGAAATCATGATTTTGAGGAATCGTTGATCTGCACTCATCCAAATTGCCAAATTCTCTTTTATCGGTAGAAAAACAGCTTCCTCTGCTTCTTTCATCATTTCCCCTATGTGTTTCTGCTCATAGTCGTCAGAAACCAACAAAGTTACATGTGGCACACTCTTCTCAATGTTGAATTCCTTCTCCAAATAATCATTGATGTTTATCTTCATAGCTGCTCCTTGTGGGCCCAAAATTATGCAACTTGAGCTTAGTTGAATTTCCTTTGGTTGATGAGTCAACCATTCCTCTGGGTTTGATTGGGTAGCATTCTTGAAGTACTTGAGCGTACAATGAAATGGATACTCTGGAAGCTTCGCATCTGGCATATTTGCCACAATAAATTTCTCCCATATCTTAGCTGGCTCCAAAAAATCTGCACTGAGATTCCCAATCCAAAATACTGAAGAGGTCTCCATCTCTGTTTTCATCAATAATTGGTGAACTGTTTCTTTTGGCACTTCTATCAGACAACCATCTGGTGTACACTTTATTGTGCAATTCAATCTACACAAAGCATCTCTTCCCAATAAGGCAATCGGTGTATGTTCTGATACCAATATGGGTATTGTAGTTTTCTGATTTTTATAGCAGAGCTCAATTGGTTCCGTGGAGAGGAATCAGCTGTTTCACTCCTCAAACCCGATTGTCCGAATCAGTTGATTGGACATAGGAAGATGTGTAGCATCTTCAGGCCGAACACAGGTGAAAGCAGCTCGCTATCCGCCATCACTTCCAATGGTCGATTATTTACTTTCACCTCAATTGTTGGATCTCTTTCCGGCCCTGATGCCACCAGCTGACACCCCCCTTTCGGATTCTCTGGGCACCTCTAGAATCCTTGCTCAGGGCCCCTATGGGGGTTCACCAGTCCCCCAAGTGAACTTGGCTGGCCCCTGAATCCTCCTCTGAAGTTTCCTCCTGGCCTATTGCACTCACGGGCAAAGTGACCAACCTGTCCACAATTATAACACACTTCTGGAGGCTGCTGGAAGTATGGATTAAATCCTCCTCTGAATCCTCCTCTGAATCCTCTTCTGAGCGTCCTTGTCCCCTTCCTCTCCAATTCTGTGGCTGTCCATAAACTGGCTGTGAATATGACACAACTGGGACCACTAGTGGTGGTTGAGGCAATTGCGGCTGAACCGGGTTTGACTGAAGCTGTGGGGGAGATTGTTGCTTTGGTAAACACTGATCCTGCATAACCAGCGCCTGGTTCTTTTCCTTCTTCTTGTTTTCCACCAGTTGTATTTGATTAAGTTTTCTGAGTGTTACTTGATCCTGTTCTTTCTGGTCATGTTCCTTTTTTCTGTATAAATCCACTTGATGGGCTATATGATCTGTATAGACCCCTATTGCCATGCTTCCAAGGCCAACCACCTCTGCCAGCTTACTCCTCACGGGTAGGGGCAGCCCCATCTGCAGTTTAGCTCGCAAAATTGACCGCTCCATTTGGCTCGCCTCTGGATCGTTCCCTGTAATATTCCTCCATACCTGATGAGCTCTCGACACATAGGCTCTCGGATTCTCTTCTTTCCCCAATGGATCAATCAGGATATTGTCAGGATGCACATTTGTCGGAAACGTGTCTTTCAGTGCTCTCCACAGTCTATGTCTACTCGCAGCAAACAACTCGGGATCATTTACAGCAGTCCCCACATAGCGATTAAGTCCAGCTCTCTGAAAGATGTCTTCCATTCCAGGAATTCCAAGGAGATTAGCAAAAAGTCTCTTAATATCTCCTATAGCTGTTTGTGTTCCTACAATAATTTCTTCCAACTTTGAGATCCAAGGATGTGCTCCATCTTGAAGAGTAGGCAACTTCTCAAGTATATCTGACATATCAGTATGCTGCAAAGGCTTATACTCCAGATTCTGTCCTCGGATTATCACTGGCAGCATCTTCTCACTTGTGCTCCCTTTTCTTAGACGTAATGCATACTTACTTTCCAATTTTTGGGGCCCTTTTTTCCGCAATTTCTCCCTCTGTATTGTCAGCTTCTCAAACTGTTCTTCCAATTCTTTTATTTCTTCTGGATCAGTTGACTTCTTCAAGGATGATGCACATTGATTCATATCTTTTTCTATTTCTTCAGTAGTTATTACAGGATATAATCGTCTTGAAACTGAAGCACCTTCACACTCAAACTCTTCATCACTGTCTCCATCTCCATCTTCACTTTCATCAGAGATCTGATCTCCTATGTCCTTCTTCTTCCAACTTCCATCACCCCTTCTTTCCGCTCTGGCCAACCGCCGTCTAATCACAGGATCATATCCACCCATGATTTCTTCTGAATCACTTTCATCATCTTCCCTTCTCCTAAACCTTGCTCTACCCTTAGTTTCCAAACGTGTCTTTTTCTTCTTACTTTTGGAGCTTGGAGTCATTTTTATAGTTGTTTCTGCTTGTCCTCTCTCTATGATTTGTTCATCTTCATCTCTGATGCAATAATCACCCTCCTGAGTGATCACTGGGAGCTGAGGATAGATATCCTTAAACTCCGCCCCCTCCTCATAAGGTGGAGGTCTTTTTGCTGAATCCGTATGTGAGAAGGGTGTATTAACTGCTGCCATTAATTTCTCTGTCCTCTTTGCCTGTTTTGCCATTTGCTCTTCACCTCTGTCCCTTTTATCTTGAATATCTTTTATCAGTTTTTGTCCCTCATGTTCAAATAACTTAAGAACACCCAGTTCTCTTTGTCTTTTTTCTTTACGTCGTTCCCCTTTTTTCCCCTTATTTTGTTCTGCCTTATATGTGGACACAAGCACTTGCATTATTTTAATTACATCTGGGTTAAGAGTCCCTTCCACTGGCCATGGTTGTTCAATGCCAGGCCAACGTTTATGCCATTTTCCAGATAATTTTGCAATACCATTAACTAAAGGATTATTTTTCTGCACTACATCAACCGGAGTAATTACTTTCATAGTTTTCTTGTCCTTTTTCCCCATTATGACAACCCCTTTTATAGTTACTTATTGTAAATTATTTTTCTTATTATTTATCTGTTTATTTTTCTCACAACCGTTAAATGAAATGCCAAAGGAATCTGTCAACTTCAAAGCAATCACAGAAGACTCGTTATCCAGCAATCACACTGCACCAACTACTGCCTAATAAGCACCCAATTTAAGTTTTATCCCCACAATAATCTTAACACCCAAATTCCAACACCACTTCAAGCCAAACAACCCACTCACAAAAAACTCCAATATGTAATATCCAAATACATTAACTGATCAGTCCGTTGCCAAGTCTCCCATTAACTAGTCATAACATGAAATATGCCAAGCACACACAAACAAATAGATACCCCTTATAAAAATGTGTCTCTAATATCCCAAAAAAGACACCAACTAAATGTATATCAACAGTGATAATAGTAAATTAATATAAACACATACACACGGGCGTTATAAAGAGTTTGTGGATTGAACAGTACTGGCCAGACTCCGGAGCTGCAATCTCTGTCACCTAATGCGCTGGCCAGCGCTGCCTCTCTCTCTCTCTCTCAAACCACGGGAGAACAAAAACAAAAACACTCACAACAACAACTTAGTCCTGTGGTGTAATCACAAAGTACATGAAGACTAAATACCAAATAAAGATGCCTTTAGAAAAGGGTATTCAGCACATAAAGAAAACTACATGAAATGCACGTAACATATAGAAGTAACGTTAAGCTAAAACCAAATTACTGCTGATCATGAAATAACCCAAACCGTACAGCAGCATCAATCCCCATATAATAATATAATGTAACTTTAACAAATCTTATAACACAGCACCCCTTGGCCAAGTTCCCCTTTTTTATTATCTTACATGTATACAATTCCCTTAATCCTACACACCCTCTCATACACAGCAGAGCCACAGCACCTCTGCAGCTCTTCACACACACACTACACCCTCTTCTATTTCTCTCACACACACACAGTAGCTCTCCAGTCAACAATAATGCATTCTTTCACACTAAGCATGCTACCGCCGCTCCTTTTCCCTTAACTATTTCCTTTATTATTCCTTCCTAAATTTATGCTACCTCGAGTTAGTAGATATTTAATGAGAGGCTACTTCGGACATGGTTCGTCAACACATGAAGCGAGCGGTAACTTCAATCAAACGTTATTCTACTAACTCCCAGTTCCCAGAACGGACCCGAAAAGTCACCTAGTTCCTTTCCAGGATTTACGGCCCATCTAAGATCGCCTTTTTTTTAAAGGGCTTTTTGTCCAGATTTGCGGCGTCCTAATCCTTATTTTCCTTATTCCTTAACCTTATACTATATCCTTCCTTACTCTTACTAAATTTGCTCAAACCGAATGACCCTGGCCAGGGTTGCACTCTCTTTTTTCCTTATTCCAATTTACCTATTTCCTAAAGCCTAGTCTCACACAACAGTAGCATCCGTCCCATCTGTCTTACGGTTATAAGAATCTGAGGGCCCATATTCTTAATCTTTGCAAAGCTACTTCAGCTCACTGTCCGTTACCTAGGCTGTTCCTTTTTCTTCCTTTTATTTCTACCTATCTTTCTTAACTATATTCACACACACACACTTATTAGCGCCACCTACAACGCACTCAAAATTTAGAACGGAGTCTTCTCACACATCCATCCGCAAACACTCACATGGGATCGAACCGGTGTACCTCTTTAACGCACACACAGACACACCGAACCAACCCGCACCACAGTTTTAGTGAGAACTCACCATATCGCCAGCCGCCTGGAGCGGGAGTCAGCTCGACGGAGCCTGCAGGAACGATGACTTTAGGCACAACACGGTCCCATCTGGGGTGCCAGATTTCTGTGGTGTCCAACAATAATGCTGCGGTGATGTGTTGGGAAGAAATCCGCTTGACACTGTTCTTGATCTCAAAAATTTATTAAAGCAAGAAGTTCAGCATCAATGACAAGCTCTGCTGCAGCAGCTTGAGAGTGACCCAGCCCGATTGCCACTCTGCCTCACTGTTTGTTACACATAGTTATATAGGATGTGTCCAAACATCTGGTAGGTATCATAAAAGGTTGGGTCTGCAAGGTGAGAGGTCAACACCTTAAAAGGATATAGTACTATTTAGGTTGTAAAACAAGGG